>NQII01005665.1:74208-87913 GCA_002778355.1 Clitarchus hookeri | reverse complement strand
TGGAGCTTCACCCGCGTAATGTGCCAGTGAAAAAATCTCAGAGGCGAGAAAAAAAATCCTACACAAAAACTAATTACTGTTTACTTACCTCTTAAGTCCACCAATTACGTAGGAACAATCTTAAAACGTAAATTATAATATTAACGAAGCAGTTCAAGAAATAAATCGATCAAAAATGCTTACTTTTGGTTGACAAAACACAATAGCTTCTCGACAAGCAAAAAAAACGCGCGGAGGGCGACGCAACAATGCCGATCAGGTCCGTACAGACAAGCCGCGTGTCTTTCCCCTTGTACCCTTCACGAAACCATGGATAGTTTTATGAATATTCGGGTTGCTACAACCGTACCCTGTTACAATCGTACCCAGTCTCCCCTACTTAGAAAAAATTAATAATGTGATTGTAAGATAACTGAGTTCATTTGGAAGCAGATATAATCATTAATTACTTTGTTATTCGCAAGTTGTAACTAAATAACATCTCCTTTGAAATTTTTGGAAATAATAACAGTCTATTATTAACGGATTTGAGAGAACATGTAGGTACTTTCNACCTCCTTTGAAATTTTTGGAAATAATAACAGTCTATTATTAACGGATTTGAGAGAACATGTAGGTACTTTCAAAATCTTACTTGCTCATGCATGTTGGAAACTAGACTGGTGCATTTAGGGAATTATAGTTTTACCTGAAATTTCATGCGCATCCATATGAAATATTAACCTGGCAATGAATTTTCGAAAGGCTTTATGTGACGGAATTGGTCTTGTAATTAACATTGTTCAGAGGTGTTAATTATAGACCACATACACCATTAGGGACCTATCCCTGTAAAATGGAATTAAATTTATGTTGCATTCAGTATTAATCATTTACATTTTTCATGTTTAAATTTCATGTGCAGGTGCTCACATCAAAGATTGCATCAACCCAAAATATAATATTTCATAACATCAAACTGCTTGTTTAATGTAACGTGAAAAAATTACTTATATTTTCTGGATTAATGGTGAGATTGGCACGCATAAATTACAACTACTTATGTTGTACAAAATACATGGGGCCTACAAACAGTAAATTTACACAACGTATACAAGTGTAGAAATATGCATTTGCATCATTAGTTCCAACAATATGTTTGCACAATCATTTTGACAGCTTACTGAACAAATTCCCAAAANAAATATATATATATATATATATATATATATATATATTTATGGACACTACTAAACCAATGGTTAAAAGGACAGTAGTAGTTTTTTTTAGCCCACACACATTTCATTCATTCTAATAGTTATTTTAAAATAAACTATAAAAAAAACACAAGCTTACTGTTTTGAATACTTATTATAATACATTATTATAATTCCTTATCATAATTCCTAATCGAAAATTGTGAACATATGTTGTTCTATTACAATTCTCGAATTATTTCTTCACTAAAATATATTTATGTGCGCCTGATACGATATAGTTTACTTGCAGAATCATTCCGTAAATGCAGCACTTCATCTATTTCCCGAAACTTCGTAACGTATATTTATATGTGGCTCTTCATGACAGTAAGAACAAATGGCAGATAAAACCACAAAATTAGTAATTTTGCAAAACGTTTGACATGCGCCAATAATATTACATTTCACTCAAATAGATGCACTAAAAGCCTCGCCTAACAAAATTTCCAAATACAAAAATTATTAACTGCAAATAAAATATTCTGGAAACTCCAGCAAGGTACTCGTGTAAACATGACAGTACACAATATGTGCGCTATTGTGTTCACGATTGATTTGGCTGAAAAGGTTTTAGTATGCCCACAAGATGTTTCACAATTTTTTAAGTTTTAAGTCAATTTTACATAGCCTAAAAAATGGGACATTATATTGAAACATAATTTAACAAATAAACTTCGTAATTATAATGCAAGTTACAAATTACGATTTTTAATTATTAGTACTTTTATTTATAGTTATTAAAACCGCTTTTAACATACATCCTGCAGAAAGTAATCAACTGAAACAATACTTTGCAAATGAGAGCATGTACTGTTTACATACTTAGCAGGTTAGTCATATTGCCTGTCAAGATGTACTGCACTTTCATGAAATGCGGTATTTTAAACTTAACGTAGTATTTTGATAGGCTACATATTGAAGCAGTGTACAAAATGTAGTTCAAGCTTATATTACCTTCCCCTCTTACCATACAAAATTCTAAATAAAACCTAAATTAAACTTATTTTAAGGCTTTGCAATAAAACAATATAAATTTAATTTAATTTTTTTTTAATGAAACATTAAATGCGTAGAATTACTTCTGTGATAGAAATAAATTCATCAAATGAGAAACATCGATAAAATTAAAGTTAGCAGACTCTTCTATTTAACTGTTTTGAAATAATCTTCTTCAAGACTATACAAATCTGGAACAAACCCTTCATCGCTGCACATGCGCACACACTCGCATACACACATGCACCACATTTGTGTACACACACATGCATACACACGTGTGCACGCATGCATGCACACACATTAACTCATGCATATATATAAGCAATTACTTTTATTAGAAGGATTTAAAAACATTGTAGTTAGTACGAGTATTTAGTACGAAATGTATAAAACATTAGGTTCATTTTTGTTCAATTCTTGTGACGTATTACTATAACTTTCAAATGTGTTATTCAAACAGCTAAATTATACATATGCCTTGTATATATTAAACAATGTTAATAAATGTAAATTTACTTTTTATACATATTTTCTCAAAGAATATTTAAAAGTATTTTTGTCTTAAGTACTGAATATAAAATATTAACACAATATTGTTAGAACTGAGCAATTTTGTAATACTTTGAGTAAACTATTTTTTTGAAGTTTATATGTAAAAATTACTGCTATTTGGTTTTGAATCTCACCATCTGAAATTAAATTTTTTATGAAACGTTGGAAATAATAAAAAAATTTAAACTTGTTTGACATGTGAACAGACATAGTACTCTACAAAGGTAAATGTGGTAGCTTATCACTCTGCTTGAGCAACATGTTTTAAAAATACAACTGTTAGAAATATTTTGAAGACAATGAAGATTTCTCAACGATCTCTTCTTCTAATGTACTATCTAAGCATGTTTGAGACTGTGAAGCGAAGGAGAATAAGTGTAATAATTGGCTTATCTAATGCCATATTGCTTTGTGAATTTTGAAGTGTTTCTGCAAACGTAGCATTTACAAATTACGAATTCGTAATATTTGTGATATATTCCTACAATACTGCACTAAAATGTCGTACTGTAAGAATTTTTATGTTTAGAAACCACCCTGAAATAATATGCTCTGATCCTCTTATCACTCTCAAAAAACCGCACGTGAAATAACAAAAAAAAGAAACTGAGATTAATACTTACATTCTGTTTATAGCCAACCCTAGAGAAAATGCAGAGCTTTCCAGTAAAGGATGGTATCTACAACCCTGCTTACCTCCTTGTGTCAAATTTAGGTGGCCTCTAAATACTTTGCACAATTTACAAAATACAGAACCCAGCCGTATTTATTCTCACAATTAACTATGTAGCTGACACTGCACTATGTAACCATTACTACTTTACTGAAACCCATATTGTGTGTCCCATCTTCTTGGACTACGTTCACCCGTAAGTAAAATGTGTTATTGAGTGTTGTAGTATTACTATACCAGCTTACTAAGCCTGTTTTACCAATGTAATTCTACGTTGTTATTATCATTCTGGTGTTTGTATGAATAGGTTAAGGGTGTAGACCAGGGATTCCAGATGTCCCGTAGAATGCGATTTGTACTGCTTTTGGCAAACGCATCCCGTTATTCCGGGAAAACTCTTCGGGATGCCGTTTTGTCCCATATTTTAGAGTTCAAGGATAAAAAACAAAATCATTGAGTTACAAGTTCAATTGCATTACAGATATAGCTCTTTATCATTACATATAAATTTAAATGCCTTGTTTTCTTAAGATAAGTGATGTCAACACTGAAACAATGATAAGCTCATTAGAGCAGTACTCAGGTTTAGTCCGCTAAGCCCACACGCTTTTAGTAGCTTGCTCCGAGAGAAACAGGTTGGTTCTTGTAGAGTTTAAATTACTGCCTGGTTGCTGTTAAAATGTGTGGTTTTTTTCAATTCTACAGTGTGTCTGTTGCAAGTTGAAAATGCCGAAATCAATGTGGGATTTTACCAATGCCTTAAAAAAATAATCTTCAGTTTGAAAATTCTACTTAATTGAGCGAGGCAGATCAAGTGAGCTGTATGGTTTCTGATGGCATGTTCAGTATCGAGAATGGCAGATAGACCGCTATAACGTGCGTGGAAGTGAGCAATCCGAATGTTGGTCGTAACCAAGGAAACGCGGGAATGGAAATATAGCAGCACCGGAATGCAAGGGCGGGGGAAACGGGAGAGACCCGAGACGACCCGCCGACCAGCGACATCGTCCGGCACGANCCAGCCAGGGATTGAACCCGGTTCACCTAGATGGGAGGCGTGCAGGTTAACCGCTCAAACACCGCGGCCCCACATTGCTACGAAAATACATAAATATTCATTTTGGAAAGTTAGGAACATTTTGTAAGGTAGGACTGGCAAATGTGATGGATGCACATACGAAAGTTACAGCCTCAGTCATTAGTGTCACTTATTTTTTTTAGTTTACCTGGTATCCGTAGTGTAGATTGAAAGCTGTCTTTTGCACCAACAGAAAAAAAATTAATTTAAAAGCCCCAAATACTCATGCTTATGCTAAGACTCTAACCTACGATCTAACTCATTAACCACATGCTAACCACTGCCGTCAAGTGTAACGTAATATTATTTAAAATCTTTCACTTATTCAGCACGAAGGTAACCAAGTTTTTGTTTATATTATTCCCTGTTAAAAGCATTAGTTCCAATAATGTCAATTCATTAACCAGTTGTTAAAATGTTCGTCCATATAAATTTAACATAGCAAATTTTTAAGACAACTACAATAGAGCGTCTAACGTAAAAATTAGCAAATGTTTTTAAAAACTTTGCCAATACCCGCAATACACCACATCACTGATAAACAAGTAGGAATTATTGTATTAAGACTTACATAGATACAATGTTTATGCTATAAATGTAGAGATTAGCTAAAACTGACGAATTTATGTAGTTTATATGGTATTCTGTCGTTGCACTCATTGCATCATATAAAGTTGAATGCACATTGCAACCCAATAAAATTTCTAGTGGCAGTAAAATGTGTGTTACATTAATAGTTTAAATGAAAGAAGTTTTATTACGTTTTCTTATCCACAAATTAAATTTTGTATGCAATACATTAAAAACGACAAATATTTTATTAGTGCATTCACATTAAATCATTAATTTTGATACAAGGAAAGAACTGAGTTAAGCAAAATTCTTTTTACCTTTACCTAAAATAATGCATTTTATTTATAACTTTCTTTTTGTTTTAATACCCAAAGTTAAACACATGCATATAATCAAATGTGTAAATTGGTAATTACAATTATTAATTATTTGTGCCTGATTTACTTTTTGCATTATAAAACCTATGAATTATTTGTTATGGCTGATGACACATATATTTTAATATTTTTAAAATTATTTGGGGAAATTATGTTTACTGAGTACTACACCAGGAATTAAAAAATGGGGTTTTATCCTCTCTATGTTTTGCAGTATCTCATTAGTCAAAACCTGACTTTTCTGCCTCGAATAAACATACTATTTGTACCAAATTATGTTAAATCGCTAATGTAATACATAATTACCGCAGGCAAAAAATTAGCAGCCTTGTTATTTGAAGGTGGTACTTCCGGATTCTACAGATGACTTTGCAGAAGAATGACTGCGCTACAAATAACTGCCTGATTTGGTACCAGATTTGTAGATTGCAAAGGGTGGAACATTGCACTAGACGTCTCATTCAATGTTTGAAAAATTTGGCACAATGCAGACGTTATTTATTGGCAGAATGGTTTGTTGCATTCGACTGTTGCAAAGGCCAGTGTGAATGAAGCAATCGATATGCATGTGCCGTAGAGCTGACCAATGTGTTGGTCTACAAGTTGTGGAAAAAATCACAATTTACAGGAAAATGAATGAATGACTGAAAGACAACACATACAAACAGTAACCGGAGGTGTGTTTTAAAACTTGTAAATAAATTAAGTTTGCTTCCAAAAAAATTGCTACTGAAAGCCAATGCAAATTCGCGACAACCAATTGTGAACGGGGAACTGCATGTAAATAAAAATAACAGAGCAGGGCTTCATGCAATAGGCATTTTCTTACTTCTCATATAAAGTTGCTCAGTTATAGTCTGCAAAAAGGAAACGTGTCATTTGGTTACATCATTCTCATGTTTGCATGATTGGGAATTGTGTTAGGTATTGTGCTCACTATAGACTTCAGGGACCTCGTTGCGAGTGCCATGCACAAGCATGGTTCTCTGATGTTCTAAGAATATTTCAGTGACGCAAAAGTAAATCCTTTGGTTGAGATAACAGGAAATTTTATTTTCAGAAGCTTTGTTTCGGTGCTGGAAAACTAGGTATTTTATTTCACTAGCGAGCTTGCCAACGATCATAACATTCCTATCCCTACGACCCAAGATGATAATTTTCACATGCACAGAGCTGCAAATAACAATGATTGGCATGATGGACTTTCCGGAGCATTCAGACGACTACAATGGCCAAAACTCTCATATGTAAACAGTAATAAAAATCTGTAGAACTACATGGATATAGTGAAATGACAGGGAATAGATACATTCACAAAACCTGGTGAAACTATACAATTATCTAATGCAAGTGTGGCTGAAAATTGATGACACCTACTATTAGGAACTTTCCTATTCCGTGTCAAATATTATTTTTGTTTATGGAGTTACAGCGAACATTTTAGTCACAGGTTACTTTATTCCAGTAATTACAGGTTGTCCGAAAAGGCTTTCCCTAATTACAAACCTTATTTATAGCTGCTATATGTAATAAAGTGATGTGAATTAGGTGTCAAAATGTTGGCAAACTAACATATTGTTTTGTTGCAACAGGACAAGACATCAGTAAGTCTCCACATGAGCACATTTGGTAGCACATAACACCTCTAGTCGATATTTAATATCGTCCATGCATTAGCCAACATCACAGGAGCATGGACACCAAGCTGTCGGGCCATCACGGCTGATCTATCGTCCAGGAAAAACCGTATCAAGATAGGCACGAACCTCCAAACCCCAATGAAGCGGTACACCGTCTTGTTGAAAAATGTGATCTGAGTGATACTCAAGCAACTGAGAAACGGCAAACAAATGAAAATGTCCACATACACTGGATACGTAATGGTGCCCTCAGCGAAAAAGAATAGTCCGATAATTTTGTCATGCAAAAGCGCGAACCAAACATTCGCCTTTGGGCTTCCTCTGGTACAATTTGACACCTCACCAGGAGGCTCTGAACCCCAAATACGCATGTTATGCCAGTTCACTACACCACTGACAAAAACATTCATCGTCAGAAAAAGCTAGACGTTTGAGATAGCCATTATCACCCTTAACACGCGATAACATTTCGACTGGAAAGTCATAATTACGCATGGCGTCGTTGCGCAACAAAGCCCAAACAATTTGCACATCGTATACTCAAATCAATAACAATTGTGTAAGATATTATGAAGATGAATTTTTGGCATTTGTAATTCACGTGAGGCCCAGCGCACTAATTTCTTGGGACTTCGCACAAGACCGTCTCACTGGTTCTACCCTATCAGCTGAGGTTGATAGTCAGCCAGTTCTCGGGAAGTCAGCAACAGATCCTGTGTTCTTGAACTTGTCATACCGCGACTTCATACTCTTGACATCAGGTGGCATCTTTCCATTCGTTGTCTGAAAGTTCATCTGCCCTGTTATAGAAGACCGGGTCTCGTGGTACTAGAGGACGCTGAGCTTTTCCCTGGTTTGTGGACATGTTTCTGGACACTGCAACTGCTTCACCACAGCCACGTTATTGAAACCTGTAACAAAAAATTTTGTTTGTTTACCAATATTCTGGCACCAGTTTCACGTCATCTATATCTTACTTATATGTGATATAAGTAAAGTTTATGATCAGGGAAACACTTTTCGGACAATCTGTATAAAGGGTATAGAGGATTGACAAGCACCAAAGCTGCCGCTTGGTAGAAAGTGTTTATACTGGTGTCTAAAGGGCCAATTTACTACTTAAGTAAACACAGGGCGATTGGAGTTCAAAAAACAATCTAGTTTTATTATTCCTTTAACAGGTTCATCGACATACAAGTTCCCTAGACAACTGCCTCCCGTTTATGTACGTGGATTACTTATAGTTCGCGTCGTGTGGGGGGGGGAGGATAATCTTCGTCGTACTTGCTGGGTGATTCCAGATATTCGTAGCACTCGCGGAACACTACTCAGGGACCTTCACATACGCTGGATGACTGTACTTATCTGTTCGGCTGTGCTGGTAGGTGATTCTGCAGTTGAGGTCAGGTGACCTGGAACTGCAGGCCTCTGCGTCTGGTGTCGGCTGGTTCTCCTGGACTCGCTGCGCCCCTCCGGATTCTCGTCGGCGGCCGGCCGATGCTGACCCGCTCCGCGCTCCTCGACGCCCGTCCGCTGACTTCGTCTCCTGCTCCCGACGGACTGACTGACCGCGTTTCTTCGGGCTCCTCCGGTTTTGTAGGTCCTCATCGCCATATTGAACTGCCCCCGCCACTGCCGGTAGCCGCGGACCGCCGTGTTCCCCTGGGTAATCACCCGCGGGCGTGTACTCCAGCTCTCCTCGCTTCTTTTGGTCCCGCGTCTGCTGTTTTGTTTGAGTCGCCAAGTTTCTGCACTCAGTTCCGTCCGTGCGGAAATAATTGAAGGCGTCCTAGTCCTCCGGCTTGGCTGCTATTATTTCCGCCCGCTATTCCAAAAGCTCTCAGGGTTTCATATTGTGGTCAACAGCCTGGGACAAATCGTAGTCTCGCCATTCCTGCCTGCTCGCGGAATCTGGCGTCTGTCCCTCTGTTCTGCCTCGAGGTTTGTTGTTCTGTTCGTCGTCGTGTGAATGCTTCGGGATCTCCCCCTGGACGCTGCACTCGTGTTCTTCCTGATGCCACCCGCTACCGTGACCTCCCCATGCCGATGGTCGCTTCGTCCTAGCGCTGTCCCTTTTCGTCATGGTTGCCGGCCCTAAATCCTGACTGACGTACCCGCCTGTGCTTCGCTAGAGCTTGAGTACGGACGGATAACATATAGGGACGCCGCAGGCGTCAGGATATGAATGCGCAAACGTTTGTATGTCAGTAATATGTGCATGGTAGTTTTTTTTGTCAGTCTGAAGTAAGTCACAAACTCTTTTTGGATTCATGACTCTGCTTAACAAGGGTGCACATTTATAAAAATACTATATTATCAAGCAAACAGTTTTTGCATGTTTTAAAATTTAGGTTATTTTAAATTAAATGTATTTTATTAATCCCTAATTTTATTTTTAATGTCAGAAACATTATATAAACATTGTTTTCTGGCATAAATATTTTGTTTCGCAGTTATTTTATATAGACAATTGTTTTCAATAAAATGTCAAGTTTCAAACTGTGCCTGTATGCATAGTTTACTTACATTCCACCATTGTAATATTATTTCTAATGGAAAAATTTATTATTGGGTAGATATGGAGGACAATTCATAAGTCATTGCTAACATGTGGTATCACGGATAATGAAGTATACATTTTTTGAATTATCTTGAAATAGTACCAAAGCCTGCCAATATATGGCGCATGAGTGCATTCGGCATCCAGTAGCAGCGTGCGGTAACGTCTGTTTGCTTCAGTATGCTTCCAGATGGATGTCAGTAAATATTAGCAAAGTTCATACTTGAAAATTTCAGTTCTTCGTGTAATAAACACTTCAGTGTCAACAGTAGCTTAAGAAGCGTTGTGGGTGCTAAAGATTCGCAATATCAAACTGACTCTTGCTGAGTTGAGGCATTAATCACACGGAGCTGATGGTCTTCTACACCTTCACAATATTTGGGGAAAATTTCTTGATTATCCAGGAGAATACTGCGATGGATGTGAGTTGTTTGTATAACATTTCCTGTACATTTCTTGCTTTCCATTTCTGTCTACTTTAATTAACCCCCACCCTTTTACTCCTGCACCTGGCCACAATTTCTTGGTGGAATTCATAAGCGTAGTCTGTTTTCCTTCAAACGCATATGTTTTACTTTTGCAGCACCTTTACCGCAAGCTTTAACGCGGTTGCCATGACTTATAATGGCTTTCAGATTAGCTTTCCGTTCATTGAGTACTGTATTATTATTATTTGATTCATGTAAGTATTGGCCGGTACCTTTGTTCCATAGACGCCAGCACTTAAATAGATAGGTCATTTGTAATATTTGCTTACATTAATATTCAGGAACTGCACAGAAATTTACTTGTAGAAAAAAAAAGCATTGTAGATTTTTGGCAGTCCAAGACTCATCCTTCCTTAGTATTAACAATGACGTTATAATCTTTACGACTTCTGAAGATTGTTATGTAAAACTAAACAATTGCTAGATTGGAGCTTGCTTGTTGTTTTGTCGCAAAAGAAATTTTAAGAAATTGCTTTTATTACACAGATTAACAACTAAACATCTGCAATTTTTTCGAAAGAGTGCCTACTTTTTCATCGAATATCAACTTTAGATGCTACATGCAATACAAACTCTCGATTTCATATGACACATTTCAATATAGGAGCCTATTTATGTAACATAATAGTACATCATGATTTACTAAGCTTTAACGGAAAAAAAGTTATGTTATACTTAATTAATGGAGTGTTCATTAAATTATTTTTTGAATAACTGGTGCTGCGTCCTCTACAAAGTGTCTACTTTTCCTCAATTATCCTATGTGGTCCTGCACACTGATTTATCTTTCTTTCTAAAGACGAGGGCTGGGAGTGAGTTCACAATGAATGTAACACTTTGGAAATTACTTTTTTGATAAATACTGAGAACTACTGTTTTTGATCAATATTTAATTTTTTCTTTACTCAATCAGCAGTTCAGAGAGAAATAACTAATAATCAATGTACACTCATATATTTTGATATTTTTATGCATACATTATTGCTCTTAAATAGGTGTCACAATGCTGTTACGTTAACAATAATATTTAGTAAGTGTGTGTACATTCCAGTGCAGTTTGGAGCAGAGAAATGTTTGTACGCCATATATTATATATGTAATTTTAAATCATACTTTATAGGGATAAAATATTTTGCCATTTTTTTTAAACTGATTTTGTGTCAGGTACAGTGGATCTTTTGCATGAAATGAAACACAAGTTTTGGGCAGTCCTGTATTTAGCNTGTGTCAGGTACAGTGGATCTTTTGCATGAAATGAAACACAAGTTTTGGGCAGTCCTGTATTTAGCACTAGCATTAGTTATAACTCTTAAAATTTATTTTTACTTATTTATAAATGTTGGTCCTGTTTATTTATTTTTGTAGTAATGTTATTTAATTAAGTATTATTGATCAAACACGGAACAGTTATCAGCTTGCTTCTACTGATAATACACTGAGATGGAAATATGCAGTATGCTGCCAATTTTTCTACCAGCATAGCTTTGCATACACGCCAATTAATTGTTAATGTTAAAATAAAACTTAAAATATTACAAATACATATTGTAGTTTAACGATTGTATGACTCACCAAGCAACAAACATTCTTAACTAATTACAAAGTTAAATTTCAATAATGTGAAAACTTAGGTGTACAATATGAAGTTGTAGAGTAACAACATGACACTGCATGCACATTCAGAAAATACAAATTTGGTTCCCAATCCAACCATCCTGATTTTGGTTCTCCAAAATTAATGAAGACATATCCCAGGACGGTTT
This sequence comes from Clitarchus hookeri, assembly GCA_002778355.1. Classification (NCBI taxonomy): domain Eukaryota; kingdom Metazoa; phylum Arthropoda; class Insecta; order Phasmatodea; family Phasmatidae; genus Clitarchus; species Clitarchus hookeri. The sequence continues at coordinate 75,972 of NQII01005665.1, read as the reverse complement.
CTTGATACAGGCCATGGTTTATTACATTCCTGATCATGATAATCACGTCACTGGTTCCATTGCCCATAATACAGATGTTCAACCTCAATTTTAAAAAATGCTCAGTTATTTTGTTGAACGTGCACAGCAGCCTACTTAAATAACACATGTTCAGTATTAAACATATCTTAATTAAGATAATTTATTAGTATGCCATATGACATAATATAACTAAGACATAATTTGTTTAAGTATGTATCTGTATGGATCTATGCGTGAAGAAATGATGGAAAAATTTAAGTGTGGGATAGGAAGTACCAGCTGGACTATATATAAATTATGCATTTGAAGTCTAAAAATTATTATTTTAATTTATTTACTACTACTGCTATGATATTTAATCTCTTTTGTACTTACCGTTATTGTAATGTATGCAAATAACACGAAGTAAAAATTTGAACTGACTTTAAGAAATCATTAGCATTTTCTGCAATGGCCAAGCTGAAATTTAGGTTTGCCATTATTTTGCAGAAATATACACGTAAGTTTTTTCAGCCTACTTTTCTTGCAAAGATAGGCTTATGAAATCATGCGAATGTAAGTCTGGATGTATGCCCCCCTTCCCCTCTAATAACTTTCAAAACCTTGAATCAAATTTCTCCAAATTCAGCGCTCAGTCGGGAGTCAGAACATCCGAAGTTTACTGTTGTCAACCACACGGTACGTGTTTTTTCTCGAAAAGTTGGCAATTTTTTAATTTGGGGTAACATGACATATCTCGGGAGCCATTTAACAAGTTTAAACAAAATTCGTAATTTAGACAGGGCGAGTATCAAAAATTATTGAATTTTGAGAGGGGGTGTAGTTAATTATAATTGGTCTGCATTTTCAAAAATAGCACTGCATAAAAATATACTTTTATATTATATAACTGCATATCCTCATCTCGCCAAATTTGACATGTAAGTAATACTTCGGTAAGCGTAAAAATATAAAAAATTCAAATAGATTATATATATTTATATTTTTCGAATTGTGGCTATATAAATATTTTAGGATAATTTGCTTTAGCCACTATACTACTACACAAGATTCACAAAACTTGGTATTTCAAAAGCATTAAATATGCTACCAAATAGCATATTTTGTTCGCAATTTTGTTAGAGAGCAATAGAATGAGTATGGCGGAACCGTGAGAATGGAAAGGGAGGCGGGAGCGCGGAGCTGTTCATTCTCTGTCATTCCGGGACCTCGGGGGCCATTTTATCCCTCAAAATGTATCTTTTTTCCCTCAAAATTTTCCGTTTTTATCACAAAAAATTACATATCTGTTCAGTTGCAAAAACGAGCCGTAAAAAGCACTTTTCGATCCATCGGAAAGATTTGGGAGGCTCGCTTCTCGAGGGCAGAGCAGTGGTGGTCATATCGGTTTTATAAGCATAGGGTATACCAAATCGATACAAGGCATCCAGGATCGGAGCCGGAGCCGACCATCAGTCACCTTGGTTCTGTCGGCCATTTTAACCGCTATGATGGATGTCGGTGACCTTGATCTTTGATCTTGAATCCACTAACCTCTAAATTTGAACTAAAAAAATAAAAAATAAAATCCCCAAATATTTATTTAAATTATAAAAAAAATTTATTTTAAAAAATCATTAACTTAAAATTTAAGATGATTGGGCGTAGAGGGGACGAGGGAGTGGAACCGACCAACCACCATGTTATGACGTCACCCAACCGACATTTTGAAATCAGGTTACTTTGACCTTGACCCACGACTGT
>NQII01005665.1:61832-74030 GCA_002778355.1 Clitarchus hookeri | reverse complement strand
CAATAAATCATATTGTATTAATATTTCCCTCCTCTTTCCAGAGTTTCTTATTGGTAAGTTAGTCAGCAGGCCTTCAAACCCCTTACCGTTGCACATTCTGACGAATGCACTCCACCCGCCATATTGTTTTTATTTTGTCATTTGTTTACATTTTTAACACCTAGGTAGCGCTGATGACTCCAACCAACATGTGATAACGGGATGACCTTCACCTGGGCTTCACATCTGTGACCTTAAATCCGTGCCGATGATCTTGGATAACCTTGAACCCAATAATTAATTCTAAAAACCTTTACAAAATCCAAAAAGTCCAAAAACTTATTAAAAAGTTAATAAAACACATTTTTTTAATCAATATTTCGATCAATCTCACAATCCTTCCATCAATCATCACCGCACCTTAATTCAAGGTGAAGGTCATCTAGATCTACCATTTTGGTCGGAGTCATCATTGCCACCTTGGTGTTGAAAATTTAAACAAATGACAAAATAAAAAACAATATGACGGATGGAGTGCATTCGACAGAATGTGCAATTGTGAGGGGAGTGNATGACAAAATAAAAAACAATATGACGGATGGAGTGCATTCGACAGAATGTGCAATTGTGAGGGGAGTGGAGTCCTGTTGACAAATTACCAAATGAGGAACATTGGAAAGGGGAGAGGAATGTTAGTACAATTTGATTGATTGGAGGCGGTCAATCGTCTACTGGGCATGTTGCTGAGGGGGACCTCCGAAAACGTAGGTTTTTCAAATAATAAAAAATATTGAGTTATAATATTAATTTTGTATAAATTCTTAGGACATTTTTGGGAATTTTGACGAATATTTGTGTTCAAGATCAAGGGTCACCGGGTTAAGTCCAAAGGTCAAGCTCATCTGGATACAAAATGGCGGTAGTAATCAGTAATGTAAAATGCTCGTTGAATTTAATGAATTCTTCCTTTTTTATAATTTGTTCTCGAGTTTTGGTTTTCAAAGTCATATAGTGTAAAAGTCATGGGTCAAGGTCACCTGGGTCCAAAATGTTGGCTGGGTGACGTCATAAAATGGTGGCTGGTTGGTTCCAGTCCCTCATTCACTCTAAATCCGTACATTTAAAATTTAAATTGTAAAGTTTTTAAAATAAATTTTTTAATACTTTTTTATAAATATTTGGAGATTTTTAGAGTGTTTAAAAAAATTTTAGGCCCAAGGTCAAATGTCAATGGTCAAGGTTAAATTCACAACGGCTGGCAGAACCAAGATGGCTGATGGTTGGCTCCAGCTCCGATTATCGATTTGGCATACCCTATGCCTATTAACCAATATGGCCACCACTGCTCTGCCCTCTAGAAACGAGCCTCCCAAATGCTTCCAATGGATCGAAAAGTGCCTTTCTGCGGATGGTTTTTGCAACTGGGCGGATCGGTGATTTTTTGAGGGGTAAAAGGTAGATTTTGAGAGCAAAATGGCGGCTGGGGTACCGGTATGAGAAAGCATGAACAGTTCCGTGCTCTCGTCCCCCGTCCCCTTGTCACTGATCCACCATAATCATTCTACTTATAGCGCCACATAAAAATAATATTTTTTATGTCATATCTAGAGAAACAATAACCTATTCCTACCAAAGCTGGGAAACAAGAAGTACTATGGCAGGCCATGTAAATTGATATGGTTAAGTATAGGAGATAATGATTTTCAAAATTGTGCCCATATAAATATTTTATGTTCATTTCCTGCATATACAAAACCATGAAACCCATTTAAACTTTACTTTGAATGTTTTCAGTAAATATAACATCAATCAATTGTATTTACACCGAACCTCTCTTAACCTCAATTTTGTAAGATGACACCATGTTAATAAATGAAGTTTTTATGATATATTTCGAGAAACAAGTAACAATCCCTCATAATTCAATAAACAAGTAGTAAAAGAATAAGCCAATTAAAATAACAGGTTTTTATTGGATCAGACACTTATTTTGAAAATGGCAGCCATATAAACATGTACGTTATGAATGCTACATAAATACAAAACAAAACCAGGCACCAATCTCGACTTAACTTTGTATGCTGCCGGTATTTATGGAAGCATCAGACGCGCTGATAGGTAAACTCTTTTGTCCACTATTTGAAGGTATTTCCACATAAATGTTATTATTTTATGTCCCTTAGCTGTAAATAATTAACTGATTTCCAGGAAATCATGATGAGAAGTTATACATATGTATTTCATATAAATTTATATGACTTAAGGGATAGCCACATGTTAAGAAAATAATANAGATGAGAAGTTATACATATGTATTTCATATAAATTTATATGACTTAAGGGATAGCCACATGTTAAGAAAATAATAGCCATGAAATGGTTTCAGGTAAGTATACTATATAAAGTGGCCAAATTATTATGACCATTTGACACTTATAAGCATATCGGCCATAACTTCACGTTGTTACCGCTAGAGGGCGAGATAGCTATAAAAATGGAATGCAGGACAAGTGAAGCATCAATTGTCAATTGCACTGTGTTATTTGCGAAGAAATGGGCAAAAAACGTGATTTACCTGAGTTTGAACGCGGGATGATTGTAGGCGCTCGAAGCGTCGGAATCAGTATCAGAAAAGCGGCTGCACTTGTAAAGTGTTCGAGAGCAGCAGTTATTAATATTTACAGAGAGTGGACTACCACGAAGAAAACCGGGTCTCAACGTCAGGCTTGTTGTCACAGGCTACTGAATGTTCTATCTGAAAGGAGACTTGCCAGAGTTGTCCAGTCCAACATAAGAGCAATAGTACGTCAAATTGTGGGGAATCTTAATAAAGGAGCAACTTCGAAGGTCTCTGAACGAACTTTTCGCCTCACATTACACCGTATAGGCTATAGAATCCGACTACCTGTTCGAAAGCCTCTACTGGTCATAATAATTTGGCCACTCAGTGTATATCCCAATAAATGTTAGTTAGTCTTTCTATGCTGGCAGTTATATATGATGAACATGAAATGTGCTAATACCTTTTTTTTTANAATAAATGTTAGTTAGTCTTTCTATGCTGGCAGTTATATATGATGAACATGAAATGTGCTAATACCTTTTTTTTTAGCATTTTTGAAGTGGCACATAGAAAAATGGCGGTTTTATGCCTTTTGTCGTGGACCAATCTACCTATTCGCCCCAAATTTTGGATGCAAACAGTTCTATAGTTAGCGATTAAATATGTGTGTAAGTGAGTAAGGAATTTTTTTTAATGGAGGCAATATAAATAATTTAGATTAAAATGTTATATCTAATTAACCAATTAACCAAATTCAACCAAACTTTGTATGCTGAAAGTATCCATAAGGAGCACAAAATATATTAATACGGTCAAGTAATGTCTCAAACGTTCTCGAAGGGCGATAGTTCTAGGGTCCTAACTGGTCAAGGAAGCATGTTGATATTACGAAGAATTGCCTTATATACCCGAACTTTATGAAGCCGAGCAATATCCTGCTGGAAAAAAAAAGTGATTTCAAGCTGCACTAACAGCCGGCGTGTCTTATTCCCGTTTACGCCACTAATTTACAGTACTTAGAGCTGTATGTTAGAACACGTAGATAGTTTTACAAATGTATCAATTTGTTTTAAAAATTTTTTTGTTGTGTAATGTATTTCACTCTTACTATTTGCCACAGAATATTTTTGATATTACGCAAACATTTTGTTACATTATAAGGGAACATGATCGCTTATACTTACAAATGTGCCATTTTCAAAACTTTCCGCTCATTTTTCCTTGTTAGCATTAGTTTTCATACAATTTTCCAAACTATCTGCACTACAACCCATAGTTTTTTATTTGACACCACCCCATTTAATGTATAGGTTATTTTTTATTAATTCATATAGCCATCGTTTCAGAATGCATCTCTCCACAGAAAGCAGGGTTAAGTGTAGCACACAAGATACATTCAAATAATTGGTAAGAAAATTCAAATTTTTTAAATATTTTTAATTTGCGAAATTATGCAATTATTTGCCGTATCCTACTCATTAATTTATTTTTAGGACCGCCTTAGTAAATTTTTTCTGTCAGGCATTTTGGACAGAAAAAATATTTGGAAGGACTACGTATATTCACAGTATAAAGAAGAGCATAACTTTAGTAGAACAAATTTTTCGTGATATAAAAAAAAGACGCAGCTGACTGGCGATGAAAAGAAAACTTCGACGCCACTCCGGCAGCGAACGAGCAAAACTAAACATGAAACACAAACAACTGGAATGTGTCACTTGGGAATTGCGGTCAGTGGAGAGATGGACAAACGGAAAGGAAGGAAAGGCAAGACCATGCGAGGAAGAAAACTGCTCTATTGTTCGTGCCCGGAAGCGGAGCTGTCCACATTTCACTTCTTCTCCCGCGAAATTCGTCGTATGGCATTTCTATGGACTTCTCTCATTTTCAGAAAGTAAACCAAGTCCAGTGACAGCGTATCTCTATGTTAAATTTATCGTATGTCACAGAAGACAACGATGAAAGATTAACGTTTACGGTGGTTAATTATAAGTGGTACAATTTAATGACTTCTATTATTGTTCTCTAGAAGATTTCATTTGAACAAATGATAATGTAGCTATTTCTCAGTAAGTGCCACCAAAAACACCTTATGCCGAATCCACGAAATTGATAGATATCTGTTATATCAGTAAGGGTAAAAATTTATATTTGAAAAAATTGTATTATAAAATATTTTAGTGATAAGAATACCGTGTNAATAAATGTTAGTTAGTCTTTCTATGCTGGCAGTTATATATGATGAACATGAAATGTGCTAATACCTTTTTTTTTACCATTTTTGAAGTGGCACATAGAAAAATGGCGGTTTTATGCCTTTTGTCGTGGACCAATCTACCTATTCGCCCCAAATTTTGGATGCAAACAGTTATATAGTTAGCGATTAAATATGTGTGTAAGTGAGTAAGGAATTTTTTTTAATGGAGGCAATATAAATAATTTAGATTAAAATTTTATATCTAATTAACCAATTAACCAAATTCAACCAAACTTTGTATGCTGAAAGTATCCATAAGGAGCACAAAATATATTAATACGGTCAAGTAATGTCTCAAACGTTCTCGATGGGCGATAGTTCTAGGGTCCTAACTGGTCAAGGAAGCATGTTGATATTACGAAGAATTGCCTTATATACCCGAACTTTATGAAGCCGAGCAATATCCTGCTGGAAAAAAAAAGTGATTTCAAGCTGCACTAACAGCCGGCGTGTCTTATTCCCGTTTACGCCACTAATTTACAGTACTTAGAGCTGTATGTTAGAACACGTAGATAGTTTTACAAATGTATCAATTTGTTTTAAAAATTTTTTTGTTGTGTAATGTATTTCACTCTTACTATTTGCCACAGAATATTTTTGATACTACGCAAACATTTTGTTACATTGTAAGGGAGCATGATCGCTTATACTTACAAATGTGTCATTTTCAAAACTTTCCGCTCATTTTTCCTTGTTAGCATTAGTTTTCATACAATTTTCCAAGCTATGTGCACTACACACATAGTTTTTTATTTGACACCACCCCATTTAATGTATAGGTTATTTTGTATTAATTCATATAGCCATCGTTTCAGAATGCATCTCTCCACAGAAAGCAGGGTTAAGTGTGGCACACAAGATACATTCAAATAATTAGTAAGAAAATCCAAATTTTTTAAATATTTTTAATTTGCGAAATTATGGAATTATTTGCCGTATCCTACTCATTAATTTATTTCTAGGACCGCCTTAGTAATTTTTTTCTGTCAGGCATTTTGGACAGAAAAAATATTTGGAAGGACTACGTATATTCACAGTATAAAGAAGAGCATAACTTTAGTAGAACAAATTTTTCGTGATATAAAAAAAAGACGCAGCTGACTGGCGATGAAAAGAAAACTTCGACGCCACTCCGGCAGCGAACGAGCGAAACTAAACATGAAACACAAACAACTGGGATGTGTCACTTGGGAATTGCGGTCAGTGGAGAGATGGACAAACGGAAAGGAAGGAAAGGCAAGACCATGCGAGGAAGAAAACTGCTCTATTGTTCGTGCCCGGAAGCGGAGCTGTCCACATTTCACTTCTTCTCCCGCGAAATTCGTCGTATGGCATTTCTACGGACTTCTCTCATTTTCAGAAAGTAAACCAAGTCCAGTGACAGCGTATCTCTATGTTAAATTTATCGTATGTCACAGAAGACAACGATGAAAGATTAACGTTTACGGTGGTTAATTATAAGTGGTACAATTTAATGACTTCAATTATTGTTCTCTAGAAGATTTCATTTGAACAAATAATAATGTAGCTATTTCTCAGTAAGTGCCACCAAAAACACCTAATGCCGAATCCAGGAAATTGATAGATATCTGTTATATCAGTAAGGGTAAAAATTATTATTTGAAAAAATTGTATTATAAAATATTTTAGTGATAAGAATACCGTGTTTCTTTATTTTTGTTCTGGGCAGCTTGCGATTATCACTACGGAATATTTTGATATCATAACCTTAAAGGAAAACAGAATGAAACTAACCACATATTTTTTTTAACAGAAGAAAAACACTGACTGGTGTAAATACGTACTTTGATCAGGTTAAGCCTCCTGTAAAAAAATAGCTTTTATTTTTGTCCAATTTGTAGGAAGTTACCGAATAAGTAATGCCATTCAGGTGTATCTTTAACGTTATATGGCCGAACGAAAGTGTTTACTTCTTAGCGGTTACTCGTTTTACGGGCAGTACATTTCTGGTTTTCAATGCGCATGACAAAACCTACACTGTTTTAAAAATATATATGGTGCCGATATAAAAGTATGTGGAATGACTGCACGGAAATTACTATTTCTAACACTTGAAATACTTAATCAAATGGCGAAACATTACACAGAGTGGAAATATTTGATAAATATTTGTGTGGATATTTTTCTTGTTATTAAGGCAACATATAGAATTACAACGAGGTCAGGCCAAAACTTCTGGAGTTCCTCTTGTTCAAAACATTGGTGGGTTTATAGCGTAATCATCATTAGTTTATAAAATGATACATCCGCTATATATAATTGTTCTTATTAATAACCCCGTACTGGGACAGAAATGTAATCGCAAAAGGGGGTTAATTATACCATTTTAACGACAAACACATTCATGCATTAATCGGTATTTAACTTAAAAACAGATAAGGTGGCTTCATAATCCACCACGTCTCGATGTCGGCTACGTACTTTATGATTTCCTGAGCATATTATATATATATATGTATATATGTGTGTGTGTGTGTGTGTGTGTGTTCAGACTTCAACAGAAACAAGGGTGTGACAGTAGACCCGCGGATGACGTAAGTATTACATTCCACAGTAAAAAAGCACGGTCTGCTAACAGTATAACGCACTTAATGAAAATAGTGAACCAACCATAGATAAAATTCGAAATCAAATTATCGACGTAGCCACACTAAAAAAACAAACAAAAAAATTTCGGGAGTGATTTTTTACCACGGAAACAAAAAATTTCAGTCGTTAAATTTTTTTTGCATTGTAATTAACATACGCTATTAACTTACATCAATTGTACTGAAATCGTAATCTTGTCTCCCAAATTTCAGTTAGTTGCTGAAATATGCGGTAAAGATTGGCTGTATAAATTTATGTTTATATTTTCCAGTTTTATATTGCTACGCTCTAAATTACAAACAGATTAATGTGCTCCATATCAGTTAATCTGACTACAGATCTGTTGAAACTGCTCCATTTAAATTGGAAAGATTAAAATGATTATTTTAGTTGCTGGTATACTATGCAACAAATACAAATTATATGCTCTGCGTATTAGTGCTTCTGCTGTACGTTCTTGCCAATACCTTGTCATTTTATTTCGTAAACATATTAGGTGCAATTTTGTAAAGCACGAACGTAACCTCAAACTAATATTATCATACAATTTTTAAACTAAGTTTGTTTTGAGCTGTGCTATGTTTACTGATCTAGTTCTGCTCGTTTATTTTTATTTTCATAGCCACATGTGAATACGTCAATTTCGTTATAAGAGTCGCAAGAGATACGTATTGCAAATTAAAATTAAATATTTCACCACGGGGCCTGTGAGAATACGTCAGCATAACTGGCAGAATAAAAAAAGAAAGATGTGTATCGTACTGATAGAAAATGTAAATATATAAAAGGCTCACTCTGATAATGCTAGCAACCTATCGCCCGAGGCCCGAGGCTAGAGCTAGTACTTTATTTTCTCTATGCCCGAGGGCCGTGGCTGTGGACACTGGAAAGCGAGCTGGCAACGCTGTTCGAAGACATCGCGAGCACAGTACTTGTAGCTCCGTTGTGTCGTGCAGAGCGCAGCAGTAAACAAAGCTCTCTTTACGGCAAACAATATGAAAGCCGCGACTATATCGTTATTGGCGTAGTGTTTAATTGCACAGCTTAGTGTTCGTTCGTTACCAGTCACACAAATAAGGAATTTTTCAGCTGTTATGTTTTCTAGAAACGTTCCAGAATGCCACAACGAGGAAAATGTAATTATACGAAAATTAAAACAATAAAAAACTAATTTTATTAATGTAGTCTTTGGCAGATTGACAGCTGCCACTTACGTTACTATTAAAATTATTTATGTGACTGTTACAAGTAAAACCTTTGTGTCTTGGCAGAGTTTATACCTAATCTGAACCTGTGACATTTTTTTCGTTAAATAATAAACTGCAGTGTTGTTTATACCGTTTTTTATAAACAAAAAACTGAAAAACATAATTTTCTTTAACATTAAAAAATTTAATTGTTTCTATTTTTTAAATTATTTTTTACATAAATACTATAACCATACCTGTAATATTATAAATTCGCAGAATTACAAATCGGCACAAATCGAATACTCACCGTAAAGAGTGATTTTTACTGATTCCTAGTGAGTATCACTGGCCTGGCAATAAAACCTGAGTGTATTCAACTTATTCGCCAGTAGATAACCGTTAAATAAATAAATAGAGTAAAATAATTGTATGGATTGAAATCACTCATTAAGTTTTAGAGTGTAAATCCCACATTTTGTCGTGTGTAAACTGTCGCAGTTACAAAATTATGTATTTTTTATCTGCTTATTTCTTTTTTGTAATTGACATAAAGACCGCGTAACTCGGAGTTCTTGCAATGAAATACCACTCACATATCGTATTTCACTGACATTTGTCTAAATAAAGCACGGCTTCCGCGGAGCTTCGTGGCTTTTGTTTTCGCAAATAGGCAGCTTAGCTCGGGAGTTGTCCTGTTACGGAAACAGTGTGCTTTCGGTGCTGGCCATGTCCGAATTGCCCCGCTCGGATTTTTTTTCGCTGAACTCTGCAGTAGCGTGAGCGATTACGTCTTGCACATTAAATGCTAGTAGGATTGGTATTTATCCAGTCGCCAAATGGTGCTGATGTACTGAAGAGCCGCGTTGCTCGTGTTGACTATTTGTAGAGCGTTGGCCCTAGTAAAGGCTCCTTAACCATTGAAGGCTTCTGTTACTGCTATATGTCCCTCAAGAAAATAAAAGTGATCATCCTCTGTGTGTAAATAAATTAAAAACTCTATTTCAGCACATAATTTCTATGTTTCGCTGTGTGCAATCACATGCTCGTATATTTACTGCTAAAAATTTTTAACAATTTGTTGTTTAAAACAGACTGGTGGCTCAGTGACAACAAATTATACTAAGTATCTGGTCTTCATTCCTGGTCCGGCTGTCCTGATTTTGGTGTTATGTGGCGGTTCCGAAATAATTATAGACCAATACCGTGATAGTGCTTTGCAATGAGCTAACAGTTACTTCCTTCTCAAGGCTACTAGAGCAACTGGTTTTATATCTAGGGACCACGTTAACCAAACCTTAAGCCTCATATAATATGAATATCATTTGATATAATTAAATTGAAGTACGCTGCAGTTCGTTGTCCTTTATTCTCATTTGTTGCTATGACATGAAAATGTTGTATTCATAAGTATAAAGGAAATATTTTTGTCTGGTCCAATTAAACTGCTGTGAAATAAGAATCATTTCACTCAGAGAAGCTGCAAAATAAAGCATTTACTTCCCCTCCCTCTCGTTTTGTCGGTAGGCCGTTCGTTGCGGCCAGCTCACTGGTAAGTACATAGTATCAAAAGAAGTAAAATTTTTCGTATCTGTATTCTCTTGAATCCTTAGAATTCTCTGGAGTATTATGACCGTTCGCCCATATTTTCCTTTCCTGGCGAGTTCAGGTGTATGTTTGAGTTACTTACGGAATGTATTCTCTAGTCATCCGTTTGGATGCGCTGTACTCTATAAATACATCCTTCCATCCTTTGCCCAGACATATCTCGCAGTTCTCTAAATTCCGAGTGCTAGTGAATCAGTTTTATCACGCAACTTATACTGGAGTTTAGGACAAATGTGTTTGCAATCATTTAATTTACTGGTTAGTGTAAGATTTTTCTTTGTAGTAGGGCGAGTGGAGCTCTTCTAGGCTTCTTATTCTACTACTGCCTTTGGACTGCAGCCATGTTATATAAACCGTCTTCCACTCCTCTTCCTTCCGCCGTCATTCAACCACAACATCACATGTTCTCAAATATGGTCATTTGAAATATCTCGCATTGTGTTGTAGTCCTCGACGATAGTTTGGGACTGTACTTGTTAACATCACAAGAGACAAGATAATTCTGTTTTGTTACAAAAACAACACTTTTATCGTTACTGTGAAAATGATATTTGTTTAACGATTAGGTTATTATCATAATTATAGACTTTCTCCGACTAACGCATAGTAAAAAAACAGGAAATATTATTTCAAAATAACTTATATGTAAATTATTTTGCCTATATAGAATTCAGAACTGACCACAAAATGAGAACTATTTTCTTGACGCCTTGAGCCTTTAACTACCTTATTATTGTCTGGTAGAAGCTTGGCTAAAGGAAGTGATTTTTAAAGAAAAATAACAGTGATATGTGGCCAAAAACAATAACAGAATGAACGCTGTGTAAACTAACTCTTTTGTACTATTGAACTCACCCTTCTCTTTTTCACTTTAGATATAAAGTCTTGAAGAAATCTTATATACATAATTGTGTTATAATGATTGAATTTTTGTCAATTCCGGAATATTTCCAGTGTATTTTATATGAATGCAGATACAAATGAATTTTAATATTTTTATAATACGTTCCAAATATTCTAAAACTTCGTAATATATTACGGTTTATTTAGTAAAATTGTAATAAATCTAATGTTTGATATCATTAATTCCAACTTTGGAATTCGCAGTGCAAAAAATTATTCAAATGTTTGGTTAGTGACGTGTTCTTTATTGAGATAATTACAGCGTTCATTTTTCCATAAACACTTCTATTTTTCACATTATTTTTGCTTTATCCTTGCCAGTAGTGATAGGCTGATCACTCGCTTGGTAAAACAATATTATATATATATATATATATATATATGTGTGTGTATGTATGTGCAAATGAAACAAGAGTTCTGGCATTGCAAGACTTCGTTTAAGTAACAGCAACGAAATTAATTAAAATTAAAGCAAAAGTAATATTTTTATTAGACAGGCGTTGATAAATCAGTAGTATGGCTAATGGATGAATATTTTAAAAATGATTTGAGTTTTATATCTGGGAGCGATTACGCTGTTACGAGGAATGATTATTATTAATGGGCAGTTTGGCTATAGTAGTTGGGTCTTAGGGTCGACTCGGGAATGATCGATTATTGTAGGCGTATCCGAAGTTGTCTGTACTCACGAACGTTAATTCTAAATCATAACTGACTTTTTCCACGAACTTTTGGCCTTAATTTTTTTAATAGTTATTGGTTATGTCAGATCAAAATATTTAATTTTTTTCACTGTACGGTGTGCTTTTACGTACAACCTATGACATGAAATGATTTTTATAACTATGCTTATGAAATTTATTATATAAATATTTTTACTAAAAAAATTTTGCGTTTCTAGAAATTAATTTTTTTAAGTAAAGGATAAATTATATAATGCGAACGTGTAACCAATACATCTATTGCATTTTGATTGATGTGTTTGTATCAATTGATTACTAAATCAGGCGATTATAAAGAACAGCGTCTTTTTTGAAGGAGGTATAGTAGACCCACAAAAGTATATATATATATATATATATATATATATA
>NQII01005665.1:18885-61047 GCA_002778355.1 Clitarchus hookeri | reverse complement strand
GGAGATGTGCTCTTTCGTTGAGATAGATGAGGCTAAATTTGGGAAGCCAAGCATAATAAGGGTCGCATCGTCCAGGGGCAATGGATATTTCGCGGTATCGAGAGACGTACTGATAGTTTATTTCTTGTTCCTGTCGAAGATCGTACTATCACGACGCTTCTGAACGTAATCAAGCAATTCATAGAGCCTGGAACGACAATTATAAGTGACTGTTGGTGCGCGTATAGTTGTCTTTCAGAGCACGACTATGGGCACCTTCGGGTGAATCATAGCATGAATTGTGTTGATCCCGGTACAGGAGCAAACAGCCAAACTATAGAGAGTGTGTGTCGGGATGTGGGGCACGGTCTTCTTCGGTGTGGCAGGACGACGCCGCTCTTCGTGGGCTACCTGGCGGAGTTCAAATTTCGCCGCCGGTACCCCGACGAACGCGAGTGCATGCACCACTTCCAATTGTAACCACCGCCTACTTAGGTGAGTAAATTCACATAATTCCGGTATGTTTTACTATGTGTGATATTTGTATATTACAGGTTGTTGCATGTTGTGGTATAGCGTCAAGTGTTTATATATAACTGTGTTTGTAGATATTTTTAATGTAGCAAACCTCTCCGAATGTAACCTAACTTCGTAATATGTAACGCATAGGTGTTGTTTGCACTGCGAAATGACGGAATACAATATTATGTGANATGTAACCTAACTTCGTAATATGTAACGCATAGGTGTTGTTTGCACTGCGAAATGACGGAATACAATATTATGTGATGGCAAAGAGTATACCCCGGATTTACATTTCGTGTTGTTAGGTAACGTTCGGTTAGGTCTTATTCCATTTAACGCATTTAACTTAAGTTAAGGATTTAACGATAACCTACGTAATTTGCACATTTCTACCCACAATTTCCCTGCTCTTCATAGCCCTCACCACCATCGTATTCGTGGTTTGTATTGATTTGTGGTGTTTATTTATTTTAAATGTAGCAAACGTAACCGAATTCAACCTTACTTCCCAATATGTAACCAACAGGTGTTGTTTGCACTGCAGCATGGCGAAATACGGTATTATGTGATGACAAAGAGTACCCTGTATTTATATATCGCGATGTTAGGTAATATTTGGTTAGGACATGTTGCATTTAACGTATTTACATTCGAAAGTATAACGATAACGTACATATTTTACCCCAAAATTTTCTCATCATTATAGCCCACCTCCTTTCGTATTTATGGTTTGTATTGATAATATATTAATGCTCCTAGTAAATTCGTTTTCTGTGTAATTAGTCGAGTGGAATTATACAACTTTCCGTAATTTTTTCTTTTGTTTTCGGAAAAGTAGCCATTCTTTACAATTACCTTAAATTGTAATCTAGTACCAAAATCGTTCGAGTTAAAATATAACTTTTTTTTTAATTCATACAGAAATTGAAGTCGTTCCCTCACTGCACCCTCTCTCTCTCTTATTTTTCTCTCTCTCTTACTATGTGCACGTCTGTTTAATATAAACTAAATATACATAAACACATGCAGGTTGACGCCGAACAGGGTAGACAAACTGCAGGAGGTGATTCCTTAAAAGGAAACAAACTAATAATATCCTTATCAACTTATGTCAAGAAATGTACAGAAAACCCAGTAAAATTTTCAGCAACTTTGTTATTATGTCAGTGGTACAGTACAAAACTAAGTGTAAATATCAATGGTCACTCACAACAATTTATTGTACTTTTATTGGAAAAATTCATGGAAACCCAGTAGCCAAAAAAATCCTTTATAAATTTAAAAATAATTTTATCTTGATAAGGGGTGGCGGTGGTTGAGCGGTTAGCGTGCTCGCCTTCCACCATGGTGAACCAAGATTTTCCTTCCATCAAGATTTTCGCATGTAGAAATCGTGCCGGACGATGCAGCTGATCGTAGGTTTCCTCGGAGTTCTCCCATTTACCTGCCCTTTCATTCCAACGCTGCTCCATGCTCACCTCAATCACCTTCATCGGCTCTCAAGACCTTGCTGTCAAGGGCGGCCTAAATCTCTTCACTCAGTCATGTAAAATCTGCAAATCATATATTTCAAATATTGCAAATGATGTTGTATTACAACTTACATTAATGAAAAGTATACATAAAATTGTTTTTTCTTCAAGAAATCAAATGTGACAAATTATTAAGAGAGAAGAGCTAAAAAATTATTTCACATATAGTTTCAGAAAAAAAACATGCTTCACCAGCACAGGGACCTGAACCCATGCCCCTTGTATCAATAGCCAACACCTTTAACCAAAAGACCAATTTGACTCACGAACTTAACGTATAATTTTATAGCAAATATAGCTTTAAGTACCTACAAATTATTAAAGAAGTTATTTGATTCGGAAGAATACATTTACCACAAAAAGCGTTCTGTGTAGATAGGAAACATTAACAGTTGATGAGTAATACGGTCACGTTTTATTGAAACAGTCTTATATTATGATTATTTGAGTTGTTTAAAGTGTTTTACGTTATTGAAATTTATGATACGTTTATTTTTGCACGCAACTACACTTTACATCACCTGCAGTTTTTTCGTAAACACCTACATAGGGTTTTATTTTAATGAGTGTCCGCCATTTTGCTGAAACTCATGTATACGGATCAGTATAGTATAAACATTTCTTAATGTATATTACAAACGATTTACAAACAATTAGTTTTGCAAGAGAAATCTGTGTACTCTTAGAAGCATTTCTAAAATTATAAGCTATTTCTCAGTAAAAATTACAAAACATTTTACAGTGTACGAGACATCAAAATGCATGCCAATGGTATAACCATCATTCTGGTAATGTCTCAGGAAATGTTCGGAGTGCCTGCCATGTGCCTCAATGCACGCGCCCATATGTAGCTTCCTGAACTGCCTCTTGCATTCCAGTGTTCCCGGTAGTACCAGAAAAGTGGCGAAGGCTTCATTTACACATTATTCAAGTCTGTGCAGATTACTCACTGGGTTAGAATACACGACAACTTCCAGGTGCCCCCACAAGTGAAGTCAAGTTGGTTAAAGCCTGGTGACCGGGCGGGCCATACAACAGGCCCTCCTCGTCCAATCCGTCTGCAGGTGCCATCTACGTACTGATGATTTAACCGCTTCTAATATGTTATGACAGCCGTCTTTGTTTTGTGATTCAGCCTGTGTTCAGTTGCTCTAATTACAGTATTTCTGCACTTTTTACAGTTGTTTCTGTGAATTTCCGGACATATGTTGATATGAGATTTTCTTTTTCGTTTAACTTTCAGGAATCACATCTTGACGCTTATCACCACCATTCGGCCTCACCCTGCCTGTGTATATAGAATGTATCTAAATTTAGCCTAAAAACTTCAGCTGATGGTTAATGACGGAAAAAATAAGTTTTAAACATATAAACGATTTGTTATCTCAAGTGAATCCTAAGGGTGGTACGCATATTATAAGTTGTAATTGGCACACTAGTTTATTACATTTATTAGAGATAATTTATCATGGCACACAGAAAGACTGGATGCTGTATACTGAAACAAAAATATGCAATCACCCGAACAGCAGTTACAGTTATCAAATTATTTCACGAAAATAATCACGATTACTACCATTATTTCTACTTCGTTTCCATGACACTGTAGGATACTTCCGAATTAAAATGATGGATTATTAATCTACGTGTCACAATTATCGAGAAAGGTCGTCTTGTGTAAAAACCCTTAGCCTCACCTCTTTCCATGAAATAGAGTTTCAATTTCAAATTAAGCTATATGCACAAGTAGGCCGAACCTCACAGGTAGGCAATACACACCGCACCCAATGACACTGTTTTGGCCACCAAAGTAAGGGGATGATTCCAGTAATGGGTACATAACAATGGAGCTGAGAAATGCTTTTATTTAAATTAAAGTATAATAGTAGTAGACATTATATGTCTGTGTGCCGCTTACACGGATTGAAAATCGACAGTTCTGAACTAATAGTGACCCATCAAACAACGTCGTTGGTACAACAGGGGATATTCGTGCAATAATTAAGTGTTACAAACAAATAATTCATAATTGTATTGCAATGTCAATATCCATCTCACAGTTACGAAGTGTCTCCTTGGTGAGACAATCGCAGTTGCATAGATTTCGAGTGAATGACACACAAATCATTAAGTACACCTTTTGACAGCTTGTAAGGCATGTAACACTTGCAGAATACACGCCACAAGAGGCGGCCGCTGGGGCAATGCGGTCCATATACCGCTGAAATACATGTTTCATAGCAGTGCTAACAATCGTCTAACGTTATGATGGTAGAGAAGGTGTACGTTGTTAATCAACGTTATGGAATTGATTTCTTGGCCAACCCGTAGTATTAATACGAATCTAATGAGGGTAACTGCAGTAATTAGGTATGTAACATAACACAGTTAAATAACGTGTTGTATCATACATAGGTGGAACTGCCTGTCGTAAAGCTTTAACCACGTTACATTACCACTTTACATGTAGGTCTCCACATAACATATATCACATCACGTGGCTGACAGTGGGCGGCTGGGCCTTGTGATATGTGCAGTCGTTATTTCTTCCGAAAAAATTTCACTAGTGTTTCACGGGGTGGCAACACAAGCGTAGTGGAACTATCGCGAAATGGATTTATTTGCATGCCCTTCAAGCTTATATTTATGTTTATGGTAGATATATTACATTTGATAGTCATAGGCTATGCCAAATCGAATATCTGTATTTATTGTACTATTTTAAAAATTATTTTCATCTGACAAAGCACTTACGCATTAAAAGTATATGGTGTAAATTTTTGGCTAACTATAATATTATAGAATATATTTATTCACTGTTTAAAAAACCTTATTTTAACTGGCAGGTAAATGTTATAACTTATTTAAAATTAAGCGATTTTTCTTACTTCTCTGTGCATTGACTTATGCCAAACCTTGCTCAAATATGCCTTCCCCCTTCCCCTCTCTCCATTTCTCCTTCTTTCAGCTTCTCCATTCACGCCAATTTACCATTAAATGTAAATATTTGACTTAAAATTCATGCATTTCTTAAATAAGAAATTAATGTCTGATTAACTCAATAACGACCATCTCCCTGCCACGAGTCGCGCTGCTGTAAGCATAGTATGGGTCCCGATGTTCCCATTAGACAAAATCTCAATGTTTTTGGCATCCATATTGATATAGGATATGTCAAATCGTAAATTTGTACTTATCCCATTTTAAAAAATCATTTTCTATTTATAAATTAATTATTTATCTTGATATTGTGTCTAAATGATACTGACGCATCCCGCATCCCTAAATAAATTTTTTCGTCAGAAGGCACACTCTGTCGGAACCCGCAGGCGGGCTTCCGTAGTAAATATTAAGGGTTGGGCGAGCGTGCTCGAAGAATGACGCCAGGATCCCGACGCAGAATGAACACGTGGCGTAGCAGCTGCATCTCGCAGCTGCAAGGGTACGCAAGCTCACACCAGCAGCTGTGTCTCTCCCGAGCCAGCTACCGCAATAAATGATGAGAGCTTTTGGCGAGCGTGCTAGAATAATAGCGACACGATATCCGGAGGCAGCGGAAGAAATACGTGCGCCGACCAAGGGACCACCAAGGGTCCCAGCACGTGCAGAGCCGGACAATAAACGTCGGTGCCAGAATCGAGGGACGACGCCGGACCCACGTGCGCCGGAGCGCCAAACAAGTGTTTTACGACCCAGAGGACGCGGCAGTCCGCCCGGACATGTGCAGAGATGATGCGAGTTTAATATGGCAAACGAGCATACAAAAACAGGAGGAAGACGAAGGAACGAGGCAGTCGGCCGACGGGAAGCGCGGAGTGTGGAGTGGCACCGGGAGGAGTCCGAGAGAAGACATCGAGACGTCCACGCTGGTCAGCGAGGGACGGTGCAGTCCAGAGGTCGCCAGCTGGGAGATGGACCATCGCCTCGAGACATGCTAAGTAGAAACATACAGGAAGTGCGACGAACCTTGCTCCCCATGGCGCAAATCTCCGCGTCGAGCCTTACGTAGCCTACGGAGCTAGGGGGAGGGGAGAGTTGTCTCGTGTGTTCATGTAGAAGTTAATCTGTTAAGCGAAAATAAAACTGACATATGATAACTCGCAAAGAAGGTGAATTTATTTGGTAAATTGGACCTAGGGATAGTAGCGTCAACATATTCCTACGCCCTGATACTGCTGGCGCCTTACGCAGAGAGCAGAATCAAAACTTCTTATAAGCCATAGCGCTGGGCAGGTATCAATACATAGGGTATTGCGGAAACATGCAAAAGACTCTCAAATATATATAATACATGCTGCTGCCGATGTAATCAGAACCACACCCGGCGAATTTGACTGTGTTAAGCAATTGCGCCATCATCGATCTTCACTGTTAAACGAGACTGGAGGCCGACAGTTCGAACACACCACGTAGAGGGCGTTTACGACACATTTCTGTGCGTCATCCTAACTAATATTATAAATGCGAATTTCTTTTTGTTTGTTTTTCCTTCTTTGTTTGTCCTTCTTTCACGTCGCAACGGAGCAACAGATCTACGTAATTTTTTGTACAGAGATATTTCGAGGGTTAGGAAGTGACACATACTACTTTTTATCCCGAGAAAACATCTCATTCCTTCGGGGAAATTCTTATTGGAAAATTAAAAAGTACGCAAACGGAATTACAATGTAACGTCGCAACCAAGCAACAGATCGACGTAATTTTTCCACAGAAATTGTTGGAGGGCTGAAAGGTGATATTGGCTACTTTTTATGGCGAGAAAATATTTAAAAAAATTTACAAACGATAATAGAGAATCAAGCCGGAAAAAAGTTTGCCGCCAACGCGCTCTCTTGCAATACGCTGTCTAAACCGTTAAGGATGGAACACCATCATGTAGTAAAGAATTGTGTAGAATAAAAAGACCTAAAAAAACTCCGCGGTAGCATATATCTATCTATAAGAGAAAAATACTAAGAAGTGTTTTTACCATTTAATTCACCAAGACGTGGAGTTTTATAATATGTACAGAGTATAGAATATTAACACTAAGTAAAACTCAACTTTATTTTTAAAAAAAACCAAATAATATTTATGTAGTCCACGCGAACGGAGCCGCGGGCACAGCTAGTCACGAAATAAATGGCAGCAGTGTGTATTATTTGTACATCGTGCCACTACGGGGTACAGATAAAATACAGTTAAACTGCCAGTTTTCAAACATCAAATAACCGACAGTTTCATTTAATTCGTCTGTGTGTTACGCCACCCATCACGCCACAGTGATGTGATACATGTCTAATTACTGCGTTTTCATTTACCATCAGATTGACACCATTATAAAACTAGTCGATTCTTAGCACTCCTATTGCACAAATATTCCAGCAGACAAGAACACTGCCCAAACGGGTGCCTCTTGTAGCGCGTGTCCTGCAAGTGTTGCCTGCCTTCCAGAACTGTCCAAACTCACCCTTAATGATCTTCATGCCATTCGCTTGTGAACTAGGTGACTACGATCGTCCCACCAAGGAGACATTTCGTATCTGTGGTATGAATATTGATACTGTCATACATTTTNACTAGGTGACTACGATCGTCCCACCAAGGAGACATTTCGTATCTGTGGTATGAATATTGATACTGTCATACATTTTCTATTACATGTTTGTAACACTACACTACAGCGCGATTTGCGGTGATCTCACCTGTTCTTTTAACGATGAAGCTTGATTAGTCATAGTTCTTTCAACACTTTCGATTCTCCAACCACGCCAATGACAGACAGGTGTAGTTTCATCTGCAATTATTTTAGATTTACTGTAAATGAAAGAATCTTTCAGCGCCACTGTTATTTGTCTTTATGTATTTGGAATCATCCCCTGCCTTTGGTAGCCATAACAGTGTGTTATTGAAACTCTTTAGTGTTGACCACCTGTCAGGTGTTGGTACGTATTAATTTGAGATAAAATACGAATTATTCCGAAAACGGCGAGGCTTACTGTATTTAGATAAGATTACCTTCATCGTTAATTGTGACATGTGGATTAATAATGCGTTATTTAAATCCCAAGAATACTACTGATCCGTATAGATTAAGTAAAAATTACGGCAGTAATAATTTTTTGCATGAAATAATTTGATGACAGCGACACATATTGTGGTGTTTGTGTATATTTGTTTTGTTGCACACTATCTAGACACTCAGAGTTAAACCGTAAATATGTTCTCCAATATTAGTTATAGACTAGTGAGCCAGGCTCAACTTCAATTATATGTATCACCGTTACAAATAATTTCACATCATATATCGGATATGTTTTCACATCATATGTCAGATATGTTTTCAGATTATTTTTTTCATAATTATCCTGCCACCATCTTTTTAGGTCTAGTTTAGATGCATTCTCTATAGGTGGATTCTTCAAAAAATTTAAATAGTCAAATTAACCATTTCATTGTCAGACTGTGGAGTGGTGTGTAATTTTCTAAATGTATAAGTCGAATCTTCCGTTACTTATTCTTCAAAATTGCTCAGATTCCTCAAAAATATACTTACATTTCTCAAGCTTTCCTTAAATTCCACAAATTATTACTCGTTTATTTTGCTAACATTCTTCAGTCCATTTATCTTACTTTCCGCAATGTATTAATTACCCAAATGTTCATTTGTGTAGTTATTACTCAAACGTTTGTCAATCTATTCATTACTGAAATATTCCATAGTGTAATAATTACTCAAGCATACTCATATATTCTTCAAACAGAACGTTAAACAGCCCCACATAAATATAAATTTCAGACTGAAATCATAACCCTCCTTGTTCACTTGGCTACAAATATTTTACCTAAGCATTTTTTGCAGTCAATTGCATACACTTTTGCCTTAAAACATTTCTTAGAATAGCAGTAGAAATGTTACAAGAAATGAAACATCCTACTAAGTAAGAATATATTTATTTTTCATGTATTCCATAAACTAAATTTTTGAATTTTACAGATGCGTGCAGTTTGAGGACTTTACGTAATGACTTTTTTCGATATAACCCATTTCCTTCAACTCATCAAGAATTCGATAAATCTCGTGTTGTGCGAGTAATCTCAATCTCTTGGAAATTAAAAAAATTAATAAGTTTATAAACAACTTTATTAGGGTCTTCGATAAATATGTAGCCGGTGTTCTTGTTGCCTTCCGGCTTCTTCTGGCCGCTTTTCGCAGTAAACTTGGGGAGACGCGTGGGGCGTCCTGAAAATCACCAATGTCTTCACCAACACCGTCCTATTTATCGTCTTCATCATTTTTTTTTTCTTTTTGGGCACAGGAAACAATGAGTTTCCTTTCCTTGGCAGTAGGAGTCGCGTTTTCGACCATTTCACGTTCCAGTTATACAAGTGTATATTCCACACGAAATAACTATATCACGTGCAGTACTTCGCTTGTATTGCCAGTTGTGCTCTCGTCTTCTACGAACATTGTATGCGTAGAAGCAGGATGTATCAACCACAGCACATGCTGTTTCTCAGTAGGAGAAGGAACACTACGCTCGCAGGCCTGTGTGTGCATATTCGAAATATCACTTCGAGCAAATTGCATGTAACAATTAAACTAGCTAGATACTAAACGACATACGTTCTTCACAAATTCACACTTTTCATTTCACTGTGCATTATAACAAAAGGCATAAACCTGGTTGCATTATAGACACTGTTGATGATCTCGCGAAGCAGGTGCTATAATTGTCCAGTCAGTTGCAAGTCTTAGTTTCCACTATTCATCTTAAGTACAAGGCTATTAGGACTTTACCAAATCAGTTTTTGACTTCTCAATAGCTAAACAACAACAAGGGTAATGGCGCACATCAAAGCTCTATATGCGTAATGCTCCTGAACCACATAATCCGAGTTTCATAGTTACGTCATAAAAATGTTTACAAAGGCATAAGGCGACGAACGTATACAATCTACGCGTATTACTCACTTGTCATTCGATAAAAACGAAGTTAATTTAACTACTCGCCTCCTACCACTTTGTACAGAGTTCGATCCCCGGCGGGCCAATCCTGATTATCGTATGAGAGGAACGTAGCGTATGTTGGCGTTGATCGGTGAAATTCCTTCGTATTCTGCCATTTACCTTACTATTGCATTCTATCGTTGCTTTAATTTTACTTCGTTTCATCTGCACCGATGCCTATGAACATGTGCATGATATTAGGAACAGTTCAAAATTCCATCGTAGTAAAACTACGGCACATAAACACTTCAAATCTCTCTTTTAAATGATATGCTTATAACTCACACAATGCATGTTTGTAGGGAAAAAGTGCAAGCTTCGACAATTCTCTGTGCCGGAAATTATCACATACATGAAATAAAGACGGGGAAATAACCCAGATGACTCAGTACAAAGCAAATTATTAGAACATATACCCGACAGCACACCAAAAGCGCCTTGCTTGCAACTACTGCGCATTGAAGGGACCGTGATCTGCAACAAAACTGCTTCCGACAGCAACCCACGAACTCAATGATATATAGATATCGATCGGGAAAAATCTACAAAATAGCTGTCAATAACAACAGACATCACTTAGGACATTTACGAAAGGAATTATAATAAGTAATAGAGACCTACTCTGTTGCATTGGTGGATCAGGATACAAATTTTTAATACTGGGTGCCTCAAATTAAAAACATTTTCACGGTTTTTACGTTAATAACAGAGAAATTACCAATTTTCCCATACTTGCTGCAAGTGCAAAAGGCGGAGTTCTCAACTGAAAACCTCATTACTTCACAAGATTTAAGGTAATTTTGATGACAAGATAAATTGCAAGAAGTATTAATATTAATCCCGTGCGCATGCATACATAACTGAAAACTCTTCTAAACACACACACTAATAATAATTAGCCTTCCAGAGAACCCTTAAGGGGTTTTCCCTCCAGGCATTCCAAATATACAGCAGTTCCTAGTGTTTGACCAATCACACTCGAGGAGAACATATATATTTCCAATATATTATTCCTCATAGCTGCCAGACAGATGAAGGGCCAACCATTCTTAAAACCCAAAATATATTTCAAACATTCAACGTCCTCTAAAATTTAATGGAGAGGTTTAGCTGCTCAGCACAATATTTTCGTGCCTAAAAACTAAACAACGCCGACATTAATTAATAGAACTCGCTCGCAGAGTAGCTGAAGTGCGGAAAAATTCCTTATTAACGCCAAAAAAAAATTTTTTTTATCTTGTTAACCTATCAGTAAAATGACTCGGCTAAGAGGAAGACGAAAGAGAAACAGCGATATAAAAGACAGACTCTAAAGTCGGCAGTTCAAAATATGAAGCACCACATCGATCCAGATGAACCCTGTATTTCCTTACCAAACACGAGTTATCGTTGTTCCTTGCCAGTCCCATGTTACCTGATAACGACCGAACGACAAGCGAAGTCGCCATTTCTAGGGTGCAAATGGAAGACGGTGTAAGGGATGTCGAGAATGCAAGTCTTCTTCTACTGTTCGCTTCGCAATAGTGCGCGTGGACACAACGATGCCTAGTGATGCCTGTGCACATGTCTGAGTATTGGAAATATTCGCTGTTGATTGAGTACGCGCCTATCGGAAAATTAAAAATTTAATTTCTTCTTCTGCTCATTTTCAGTCGCCCAGAACCTTCCCGTCAAGTAGACTACATGTTCACTCATGTTCTGTCATACTGTTAGATCACAACATGCTAGGAGGAGGCAATTTGACCGAATGACAATCATGCCTCCCANCTCATGTTCTGTCATACTGTTAGATCACAACATGCTAGGAGGAGGCAATTTGACCGAATGACAATCATGCCTCCCATAATCCAACAACTCGTAATTTTTCAAGTTCTGTCAGTTTTTCACACCTGTGTCGAATGCGTGGCCAAAGCGTGCTAGCTGCTCACTGACGTTCACTTCACTCTCGCACTGATTACAATGCACAAAACTTCGTCCTACGACTGTTCAATTTAGCAGGTGTGTACTCTAAATATGAACCAATGATTCCAATCAATAGAATTATTTTACTGAATATGCTGTTAATGAGCTGTTATCTACTCGCGAATTAGTGAAATGCACTGAGGTTTTGCTGCTGTACCAGTGCAATTCACTAGTAATCAGTACAAAACGCTGTTTAATCAGTAAATGCCAGCAACTTAAATAATCAGTAGAATTTTGCAGATTCAGGTGGAGCAGTTGCAACAGGTCTGTTGTAGTCATCTTCGCTTTTTTCGAGCATGTTTAACTGTTTCGATTTTAGAGTCTAGATGTGTTGGTAACATTTAATGGTAATTCTACATAACCAATCACAGCCAAACTCGATTCAGTTGCTTCGTTAGGAGTAATGGTGCTTTACACAAATTTTCGCCTGTTTTTTTTATTAATTCCTTTCGGGTGCGGATATTTTCGTGGTTATCAGCGTCTGTGTGGGCGAGCGTTAACTTACTCTTAACTGGCTAGTAAGAACTCAGCCATGAATGGTAGCACATGACGCCACAAGATATTGCACCGTTACCATTTCAGTGACCCTCGAATGCAGTCGCGGCTCGTGGGTTGCAGCACAGATAGGGCTGCACAGTGATACAGAGTATTTGAGAGTGGGAGGCAGTTTAATGAACTTCATAAAAATTTATTTTATTTTTAAGTTTGGAAACAAGCCTTAAAATATTATAGGTCTGTGCGAATGTGATTTTTTATTTAAGAAAACAAAAGAGAAAAAATATGTTTTTAAATTTTATTAAACTGAAAGAAAAATTAAAAATAATTTTATGAGAACACAGCTTTAACGAATGTTCAACGTATATCTTAAAATGTTGTCATTACATACTAAATACTTGCACATAATTAACTAAAGTCCATTAAAATTGTAATATTTAACTTGCCTTGTGTTACTAATGTCCATACACTAAAACAATATGCACCTAAATATTACCTTAAAGTAAATGTAAAAAAGTATATATATTGATTTAATAAAGAATAAATTATGTTATAATAAAATTCTTCAATTGAACAAAAAATTTGGCCAACATTTTCACTCTAGTTTCAAGCAATTATTTCAATAACATTTTAGTATTTAACATAGGGAAATGGATAAACAAAAAAATGTTTCATTGTTATTCACCTAAACGAACATTTGGCAAGCATTAAGTATTCAGTGAAAACCAAATTTCTTTTTCGTTTAGATTTTCATATGTACTTAGGAGTATTCAAAGTGATGGTGCTTGGATAAATCAGCTTTACTTTTGCACCATCCTTTTTGAATAATCTCATATTAAAATTTATTGTCACATAAATGTTTATAATAACAATTTATTTTAGCATTTTATTGTGTGGGTTTTAAATTACATATATGTGCAACATTACAAATAAGCAAATTAATTAAATATGTTAAAAATATTTTTAACCAACTTCTTATAAAAACAAAATAGAGCATTTTTTTATTCACATCCACGTAGCCATTTGTGCTTATCATACACGTCACCATTAAATTTTATTTTATTTGTGTCCTGCCTTGTTCTTTTAAATTGAGAGCAGTTGCAACATTTAAAATAGTTTACGGTAATTCACAAATAACTCTAGTGCCGGTGGGGTCTGCAGCCCTGCAACCTTATAGCACGAACCGCCACTGCTCGTACCAGTACTACCTATTAAAATCGTTTACTGCCTAGACCTTCACGCGAAAGTAGTAGGGGAATGAAAAGCTTGCCACTGAAGAACGAGGCAGGTATTCGAGCACTCATCTTTGTTACTCAAAACTCGAACTGGTATATCATCCATTCGCAAAGAAAAGCGTGATTTGTGGCTTAAAACAATTACGCTGTCAGTTTGCAGCATTCTATATAGCTCTCTCCCGACCCAAAACAAAGCAACAATAGCAGACAAGTAAATTACTGTTATGGGTATCGCAGATTACTTTTACTTGGTGTCTGTATATTATTCTGGTAAAGATATAATCCTTTATTGAATCTAGCACATGCCGTTGGAAGGTGTTAAATAAAGCAGTTGACTCTGTTCATTCCTATCTCACAAACTCACCTTCCTGCTGATGGTATGTCAGTGTCACGTAGAACCAATGCTCTATTTTTGGTTACCTTCACGTTCACATTGATCGCACCAAAATAAGTGAAGTCCAAATGGCCCAAATGACAGCCAATCAGCGTGCCGTCCGCTGTGTCACTTGCAACTTTATTGAACGCCGTCTTTCAAATATGTATTCGTAGGGTGATTCATGCATGTTCTCTCGATACTTATTTCACATTTATTATGCCCTGTAAATAATCGTTAATGTCACATTAGTGCTGTTCTGGATACTTTTCACATGCAATGCACGAAGAATCATAGCAGCGACACTGTACTACCTACTTAAATGTACCCCCGCACGAAATTCTGATCGATGTATTTATTTACCAGCTTTCATTGGTTCCTAATTATTTTACATAGTGCACGAAATTTTTATGCAATGGGTGTATGAATGCAAATGCGTGAAGCTGGTTTTTCTTGAAGCCACCTCTCTAGGAATTTGTACAAGGAAATACCAAAAACATTTTGTTTTCACAGCAACCCCGAAACTCAGTATTTCTCAAAACCTTCACTTTTATAGAGTTTTACAGTATGATTCACGTGTAAAAAGGGGAATCTAAGTGACACGAACACAGAAGTTTATTGAGTATTCTATAAATGTTACTTTAACGAAGAAGATAATATGAAACCGCATAGAATACATAAAGAGTATGCACTGAACTACCAGCCTCCCTGAACATCTCAGCGTCAACGTTACGTATGTCAATTGTTACGTTTGCCAACAACGTTTACGTGCATACAGACAAATCATAGAGCTTCTGGCACTGTGGCTTCTGCAAGTAAGGATGATTTAAGCGACTTCCAATACGACGTCGAGAGATAAGAAATCGCATTTTGGCGACGCAAGTAATTGATGTATTTACAGGTATGACTACGTGTTTCAAACCTCTAACACAAGGCAACAGCGTGGTAGTTTGCTCTCTAAGTACGTGGTCTGCCCTGGCACCAAGACGTGTTTTAAGCGGCAGACGTGGAACAACATTGGTATGCGATGACTAGGCCACACAGAACATCAGCACGAGGATTGTGCATGGTACTCTATTTTATATGCAGTAGGTTTTAGGATACCACGTCCAACATCAGAATCATTTCTAACAACACGACAAAGAGATATACGCCTCTTTGGGATCTAGGACAATTTTAGTAGCCACTTATTGACTGTAAACGCATAGTTTGGATTGTTAAGTCGCTTTTCCGGCTGATTCGATCAGACGGAAGGTTCCACGTTTGGTGAAAACCCCATTAACTCATGTTTTCCGCATGTCAGCAGTGAACTCACCAGCCAGTTGTGACTCGTACTGGTATGGCAAGTGATAATTAGGCAGACATAATGCCTCGTACGACCATGAAAGCCTGTGATAAGTGAACATTACGTTGCTATCCTTCAGGAGATATTCGACCTATCACTTTCCTATGTTCACCCTGACGTGTTTGGCATCTCCCAGCAGGGCAATGTGAGGTCACACACATCCATAGGCTACTAATTATGCTAGAGCGCTCCTCTAACACCAAGAAAAACCGTGTCCCATTCCCTAGAGGAGAGGGGTGGAGGAGGCGCGGTTCCGGAATTTGTACATAGGAATCGTGCCGGACGATGCCACTGGTCGGTAGGTTTCCTTGGGGATCTCCTGTTCACCCCGCTCTTGCATTCCAGGGCTTATCCATACTTACTCTACTTCACCTTCATCGACTCTTAATACCTCGTAGTTAAGAGCCGTCCAAATCTCTCCACTCCACTCCACTCTCCACACTACTAATTATGGTTATAGGATCAAACACCAGATTTAGAGGTTCAGCCATGACCCTCTCGTACATTTTATTGGAACGTTGTGGATCAAAATNATAGGATCAAACACCAGATTTAGAGGTTCAGCCATGACCCTCTCGTACATTTTATTGGAACGTTGTGGATCAAAATTTTTAATGCCCATCACGGTGGATTGAATGAAAATATCCACAACGTCGGCATTGTATGGAACTTTCTGCAGTTATTTTGAAGCAGGTTATTTATTGTCTTCAGATTACTTCAGATAGCTTATTTTGTATACATGCCATAGTTTTTATGCAGTTCTACGATCCAGCTACGGACCTACATTGTATTACTTACATATTATTATCACAGTTTTTACCATCCTATTGACTTTTTAACATTTAATATTTGACGTTCAATGTGGTAGTAAAATGAAGACGAGCAAATGCAGGGTTTTATTTTTTCAATAATTCAGAATATCTCAAGGGTACGTAAATTATTTAAAAAATTATAGGTAGCTATCTAAATTAAAAAAACATACGGTTTTCATAACAATTCTGAGATTTTAAAAACAAATACATTACTTACAATGAAATATTGTTACGAATAGGTCAGAGAGTGTCAAAGTAATTCCCCTCCGTATGATATGATTGCTTGTAATAGAAAACTCGCTTTATTCTACCTTTTATTCAGAATTTTTTTTATAAGTATGCGTTTTTTGTTAATTTACGTATTTACTATTCTCTACATAATGTATAAACCATAATAAATGTATACTATTAAATTGCATAATTTAATTTAAAGCACAATTTTCTATAAAGTACTGAAAATAAGGTATCGAAATTGCTTACAATCGACCGAAAGTTTGCGTTTAATTATTGGCGTATTTTATTACCATAAAATTATTTTCAGACAGGGAAATATTGTGTCCTTTTTTCAAAGCGGTGTTCTGTTATTATCTTATGAAAATACCTGTGATGTTCCTAATAAGTGTGATCCATTTGAAGTAGCCCGCATGCAGTATGTTTTTACGCGATTTCTTGTAGCAAATGAACGCGTAGGCTTGTCTATACCATGTGCTTATTGATATTAGCCACCGGTTCTCAAGAAAGTATATTAGATATTTACATCTTTATGAGCATATCAAAATAGTCATTTTCAATAATGCCCCTACGAAGAGAAACTCACAAATTTCGCTCTTGAATGTACGCGTTTCTTTTGAATTATTTNAATTTTCAATAATGCCCCTACGAAGAGAAACTCACAAATTTCGCTCTTGAATGTACGCGTTTCTTTTGAATTATTTCATAATGACCTTTTTTTTATTCTCAAGGTGTTTGCGAATAGACTTAAGAAGCGATAACAAACACAAGCAACTAACTAATTAACAGCCACTTGCCACCCAATAAAATGCATACCTATGCTCTCAAAACGGTTTAGAGCGGTATTACAGAAAATTGCAGGTGTTGGCAGCAGCCATAGTTAATAAGACACGAGAGTTATAAAACAAGGAAAACTATGTCTGTCGTGCTCATTTTCCATGAAATAAGAAATCCGTAGCAGTCAGGCAGAAAATTAACAATTTCAGAAGAGAAATTGTTTNCGTGCTCATTTTCCATGAAATAAGAAATCCGTAGCAGTCAGGCAGAAAATTAACAATTTCAGAAGAGAAATTGTTTTATTTACTTGTTTCTTACTATACAAAACAAAAACTTCTGTGTTTCGACAGCGAGGCAATTTAAAAATAGAGCAAATTGCGCAGAGAAGAAGTAATTGGGAAAAAAAAAAATCTGCCATGGCCAGTAGTGAGGAGCCATTTCAGAACTGGCTTGGAGCGAGTTGGGGGTTAAATCAGAATGGTCGGGTCGAGATTCCAACGCAGGTCCTTCAGAATGCGAGTCCGAATATTCACCATTACGCTACCTCGTTTGGCAAGATCGTATGGTTACTTAAGCTGTAATAGNCACCATTACGCTACCTCGTTTGGCAAGATCGTATGGTTACTTAAGCTGTAATACTGACTCTTTATTATATGTGTGTTTTCCATATATATTGATTCGTGAAAAGTAGGTGTGTGTTAAAAAATTGTACGTCGTTATTGAAACCTGTCAGCCGAGACTACAACATCTGAGCGTGAGGTTCCAGACAAAGCAATCGATTTCAGCACCACTTCAAGTTGGCGGGCTGCTCAAGGAAATGGCCCGTGGGAGAAAAGACGATTTTTTTTAAAGAGGAGACCAGAAAGATCGGCTGGGGAAGATAGGGGAAGAGATGGAGAGAAGTGACTCTTAGTCGCAAATGGGGACAGAAAACGGAACGGAAGCAGGGGTGAGTAACGCCCTGCTATGTGGGCTGCTGCGGAGATACAGTGGACTCCATCTTCACAGCGAAATGAACTGGCGTTGGACGGTCCAAGGCGAAAGGCTGGGGGAAACAAGGGTTCATGTGCCGAGGAGAGATTCCGTTTACGCAGGATTAAGATATTCCACAAAATGGGGTGACTAAGACAAGGCCCCGTTTGAAAAAATTATCTCCGCTCTTAAGAGTATATAACGTAAATATTGCATGCCATTTATGCTGCGGTGTAGACAACTAATAATGTAAAGACTCTTAGCATCGTAACGTTTATAATGTTTAAAATTTGTCACCGAAATAATACATTTTATTTAATATTATTGTATTACTTTGTCGTAATAAAAGTGCATATATTTTATTTTAATTTGTAACTTTTTTTTTTGGGACGAATACAAGTAGTTAGTTAAAACCCATTCATATTTTGCACATGTGGCGGAATTATGCACAATTGATTAAACTGGCTTTCCGAATGTGTTCCTTAACGGTAAATTACATAAAGTACTCTTTCATTTCTTCAAAATAAAAATTAAATCTGCCATGGTTTTCGGATTGTGTAAGATACACCAACGAGAGAATTTTAAAAAGTTTGAAATCACCTTCACTAAAGTAGCTTTGCGTTGGCGCTTCACAAATAAAGAAATAAAACAAATGGTCATAAATTGGCACAATAACGGTTACTATTTGCTTTTTGCTATAGATTCCAGTTCCAGGTTATATAAGGTTACAACATGAAAGAGTGGAATGAACGATAAAATAAGAAAACAAATTTTGAAAGTATAAAATAATTCTTTACTAAGACTTGGATCACCCTTATGACACACTACATCCACCAGCATTGAAGTGAGTATTTCTCTATCCCGTACAGGGCCATTACTTGAACGAACATTTTATTATTAATGCAGATAAATATCATTATAGAGATCTTTATAACCCAAGAAACTGTTATTGTCATTTTATAGTTATTAAGTTTTGTTTTTTACAAAGTAATTATTTCTTTGGAAAAAATTTTTTTGCAGTTCACAATCATAACTTGCTGACCTACAATCGAGTGTAATTACATTGTCACTTTTGCGATGGAGACGCGATTCAGATTCGGCACGCATCTTGTATTGAAAGGAAACGAGATTCTTAGAAGATAAGCGCGTTGTTTGGGTGTCGGTTACAACAGTGAGTACTCTCAAAGTTTTGAGAGGCCTTCACCTCCCCTAAACGACTCACATCCGGTTAGACTCACCTTGCCATTGCAATAACTCCATGCGCCTTCCAGCGTTTCAATATCTTAGAGGTAGTGGACTGGTGAATACAACTCTATAACGGTGGTGTAATACTGTTTTTGACTCACACAAATGAAGAGGTAATAAAAATTTCATACTGTAAATTTAAAAACTTGCCTCAATAACCTAAGGGATAGTTATCATTATATTTATTTCACTCGCTCGTATTACTGTAATTGAAGCGATGTAAGTCCTTTTATTATTTACGGCTACCAAATAAATGTATAGAAAAAGTTATGCTAAATTAAAAATAGAATACGTAACATAAAACGTGTAGGTTTATGGGCACTATTTTTTTTTCTTCTAGGAATTAACTTTTTGCGAACTCCACAGAACTCTTAGTAAAATCTATAATTTATGTTTGCTATTTTCCTTGATAATAAAGGGCTTTGGAGGTAAAAAAATAAGTCTATAATAAATGTAAGAGTATAATAAAAAACAAATTATAAATATGGATTTTAACACGCATTGAAATGTTACAAGGTTCCTACCATAACCTCTAGACTACCAAACACGTGTTTTTAATCAAACAATATTTATTTTAATTTTTTTCTTATTATTTTGATATTTTTTAAGTATTGCCTNCAAACACGTGTTTTTAATCAAACAATATTTATTTTAATTTTTTTCTTATTATTTTGATATTTTTTAAGTATTGCCTTCTGTTGTAGAGCTTCGTGTTAGATTTTCGAGTTTTACAGTAACAGTTTGATAATTTCACACTACAGCATAGCGAAAAAATTCTTACCAAAATAGCTCTGTAGGACAATTGTGAGATGTTTCGTATTTCATAAGCACATCTGCATTTAATTTTTTCGTTTTTCGTCAGCACCAACTTTAGTGGCGTATACATCAATTTACAAATATTTTTAACAACGCAAGTGTTCTTCAGCTAATCCATTTCAATTAAATAGTTAGTCCTACATCCTGGTAGCTTAAAACTTGTTTTACATATTTATCTCCACACGCAGGGCTCAGAAAACAATCGGAATCTCAAACACCTAGCAAAAGAGGGACTCTCAAACGTCCTTCCTGAATTCTACCTTGGTTTGCGAGATATTTTTAATAGGCAGTGCCCTATTATTTCTGAGGATTTTGCGGGACCGAAACGTAATGTTTAAGAATACCACCCATAGGTTCATAGAATAATACAGGACCTACTTCACGTTTACAGGTAAGACAAATGTGTGGTTTTGTGTGTATGTTTACGTACTATAATAGTCAAATATGAATTATAGACCATTCACGGTTACTTCACACTTTTCTGAAGCCCTGGTAAAGTTCTACTTTTGGTTACCGATTGCGAATCCTTCCGCTACATGTAAACATAAAAACTGCTATATAACATCTACGTTTTAACTATCAAATGCTTTGTTTACTGTTTAGAGCTATCCAAAAATTATGTCATATTTCAAATCCATTACAAACGGATGATCTTAATTTAGGCCTATAACGTTTTTGATGTCAGCTTTGTGACTTTTTAACAATTTCTGTATCGACGATAGTTCTCACGGTTATCATTTTACATTGTTAACATATTTGTTATACACGATATAGCACATTACACATAATACGCGTTGATATTTTGCTGTGACTGTGTTTGACCCTGTTACAACTGTGGTGGAAAGAACTGTATTAATTGACTTATTCTTATTGAAATTTGTTGGGTTATTTCGTTAAGAGGACGGCCTAGGTGGTAATGAATTGTAAAACGAAGAAGCATCTAGTTCAACAAAAAAGACAGTAAATTCAAGCACGCAACTCGTGTCGCTTATTTTTTGTACCTAGCAGCGTCAAACTTAAGAGATAGCTGTGAGCATGCACACAAATAGGCCTACCGTAACTTTTATCCCGGTCATATTTTTTGGATAGGTACTTGGTTTTTACTAGGTTTATTTAATTATATATAACCTTTTTCTTACTAGGCTTGGTAATTTGTTGGGATTGTGGCAAACACTATAAACAGATTACACCATTGTGTTTCAAACACCTAGGGCAAAATTACAAAGTTGTGATAAAGAAGCTGACGTGACTTTCAAATAATAAATTTCGTCAACAAAACAGTAAATGGTTAAAAATAATACATTTCGCATGCCAAATATTAGCAATCACGCACACTGGCCCAGCGTAACGTAGGCGTTCCAACAATACCCTTTCACATGCACCGGTCACGACACACTTTAAAGTATATTTATTTCTGCCGTGAAAACACAGATTTATCACAGCATCGTTACTTGCCCAGGTAGGTTAAAAAACAACTACATGTAAATACTGCATGTGGTAATTTTAAGTATTTTTCACAAGAAGAAAAATTAACACTTCGTTCGGCAACAAGCAACTTGCCATGCCATGTCACCGGACTTCTGCCAACATCGGATTTGTAAACGACGCGCCATAAAATCTAAATGTATTATAATAAGTATTCAAACATTAATATCTCTTTTCATTTGTAAATTACACATAAAAATAAGTATTTTAGTTGTGGTAAGAATTAAATATGTTAAACTTGAAAACATGTATGATTTTCCTGCTGCTACTAGCTACACGAAACTTCACGAGAGAGAAGTTTCTTCCTTAAACGAAAAAAAAATTATAATAACACCGTGTCACTAGGGCTTACGCACCGTAAATTGCGCTGATATATTTAACTGTAACAATGAAATATGTTTCCATTAATGCTATCTTAAAATTTCAATATTGCAATAGGCAACTTTTAATTTACAAGAAACATATCAAAAAACTTTGTTAAAATAATAATTTTAATGACAAGTATTTCTTACTAGCAGTTACCGACACATCGTTGCTATCACTGTTTTTAATTCGTATTGAATGCAAAAAAATATTACAAGTTTTAAAATATACTAAGTTAAAGTTTCATTTATTCAAAAAAATTATAATTTAATGTTAATCACAGTGTTATATAGTTGTGGTATACAAGTTATTTAAAAAAAAAAATAGGTTGACGTATTACTCGTAGGGTGATTTTTCTAAGGTTTGTTTTAAATAAACCGTGAATTGACTATACACTGAGGTGACAAAAGTCATGGGATAGCAGTATGCATATATACAGATNCAGAGGTGACAAAAGTCATGGGATACCAATATGCATATATACAGATGGCTGTAGTATCGCGTACAAAATGTATAAATAGGCAGTGCATTGGTTGGGCTTTCATTTGTGTTCAAGTGATTCATGTGAAAAGGTTTCTGATGTGATTAGACCACACGGCGGGAATTAACAGACTTTGCACGCGGAATAGTAGTTGGAGCTCGACGCATGGGACATTTCATTTCGGAAATGGTTAGGGAATTCAAAATTCCGAGACCCACAGTGTTAAGAGTGTGCCGAGAATACCTAATTTCAGGCATAACCTCCCACCATGGACAACGCAGTGGCCGACCGCCTGCACTTAATGACCGAGACCAACGACGTGTGCGAAGAATTGTCAGTGTTAACAGACAAGCAACACTGCGTGAAATAATCGCAGGAATCAATGTGGGACGTACGACGGAACGACGGACGTGTCCGTTAGGACAGTGCGGCGAACTTTGGCTGTACTGGGTTATGCAAGCAGAAGACCGACTCGAGTGCCTTTACTAGCAGCACGACATCGCCTGCAACGCCTCTCCTGGGCTCGTGACCATATCGGTTAGACCCTAGACGACTAGAAAACCGTGACTTGATCAGATAAGTACCGATTTCAGTTGATAAGAGCTGATGGTAGGGTTCGAGTGTGGCGCAGACCCCACGTATCCATGGACCCAAATTGTCAACAAGGAACTGTGCAAGCTGGTGTTGGCTCCATAATGGTGTGGGTGTTTTTACATGGAATGTACAGGGTCCTCTGGTCCAACTGAACCTATCATTGACTGAAAAGGGTTTTGTTCAGCTACTTGGAGACCACTTGAAGCCATTCATGGACTTCATGTACCCAAACAACGATGGACATTTAATGGATGACAATGCGCCATGTCACCGCTCCACAACTGTTCGCTATTGGTTTGAAGTACATTCTGAACAATTGCAGAGAATGATTTGGTCACCAAGATCGCTCGATATGAATCCTATCGAACATTTATGGGACATCGTTGAGAAGTCAGTTCGTGCACAGAATCCTGCACCGTCAACACTTTCACAATTACGGACGTCTATAGAGACAGCATGGCTCAATATTTCTGACGAGAACTTCCAACGACTTGTTGAGTCCATGCCACGTCGAGTTGCTGCACTTCGCCCGGTAAAAGGAGGTCCGACACGATATTAGGAGGTATCCCATGACTTTAGTCGCCTCAGTGTATATGTTCATGGCAATAAATATGAGGGAAGGTTATTAAGTTAATTTGCTGAACTTAGAAAAATGTTTTGTTGATTTGAACAAATTGTATTTTCCAGATACAAATTATAAGTATGGGAACAATTGAATTTTTTTTTTTTTTGCTGGAACGAAATTATTTAGTAGTTCATATTTGGTTTCACAAAATTGTAAAATTTGGTCAGTGCTACTAAATATTGATTCCCTCTGCTGGCGAAAAAGTAATGACTTTAAACAAATATTGCCCCAATAAAATCATGTAAAAATTTAATGTTTTCAAGATTTGCAGTTTTACATTGTTTCCGGTTGGATTTTATAACTGTTATTTTTTATAACATTACTAAATATCAGTGAAAAAGGCAACTATAAAACATCAAATAGTTATTCAAATAACATAGGTAATTTTAATTACATTTATTTACCATCTTCATTGTGTAAACAAAGATCCCCTGCTGATTCAGAATGCACGACCACCATATTAGTTCATTTGCAATATGTAAAATATTAAACGTCCACTTCTGTCTGGTAGATTTCATTAATGCCATCAATTATCATACATTGAGAAAAACTTTTATCAAATAAAACAAAGTTTGTTTAGCGCAACCAAATTAATTGTTATTTAAGAGAAATTAATTATTTTTTACCTACTTTCCGAAGGAAAGATAGCCTTATAAAATCACTTTCCTTTATCTGTGTCTGTGTTTGTAAGTATTTGTGGGGATGTGTGTAGTATGTGCGGGTGTATGTCCCATTTAAATTTTTTTACGCGTGGACTAAATTTCACCAAACTTGCTTGGTGCACATATAGAACATATTAAGGACAACAAACTTTTATATTTTTCGACTACGTCGATCAACTGCTTTCAAAATGGTGGCAATTAAAAAATTTGGGATTATATGTCATATTTCGGGAATTATGCAGCCGATATAAACCAAATTTTGTATTCTGGCAGAGAATTGTGTAAGCATTGAATTTGTGTTAGTCCGCCGTTTTGGAAAATATCACCATTAAAGTAATAAAAATGTATCATTATATCTCGAAAACTATTAAAACAATTCTCACACTATTTGGAAAGTAAATAAATACTATAATAGGCGAAGTAAACGTAAGTGATTAAACTTGATTAGGTGCATACTTTTAAAATGGCGGCCATACAATTTTTTTAGGTCAATTAAGTATATCTGCCATCATATTTAAACAAATTCGACCAAATTTTATGTACTGAGAATATTTGTTTGGAGCATTATATATACCAACACATAACAACTTCTGTTGGACATTTTGGAAGATAACGCCGTATGAATAAATAAAGTCACTACGTTGTAACTCTGTAGGAAAATTAACTGATTTCTACCAAATTTAGCAAACAAGTAGTATCGAAGCAGATGATGTTAACTGACATGTTTTAAGCATGCCAGACACTTATTTTCAAAATGGGGGCCATGCAGTTATCTATGATTAGAATGCTATGTCGTCTAGATTATGAAATCAATTCCAAAAAACTTTGTATTTTGTCAGTAGATATTTCATATGTCAACTGTATCTATACGAAGCATATTTTTTCCGCCATTTTATAAAATAGAGCCATGCAAAGAAATAAACTTTTTATGCCATCTCAGGAAAAAATTGGCTGGTTCCTAACAAATTTGGTAAATAAGTAGTACTGAGACAGATGATGTTGAGTGGTATATTTTAAGCATGTTAGAATATTATTTTCAAAATGGCGGCCATATATTTGTTTAAACCTTAGAATGTTATATCGTCGAAACCATGTAATTAATTACAACTTAACTTTGAATACTGGCAGTAGGTATTACAACTATGAACTGTATATACATGAAGCATCTTGTGTCCTCCATTTTATAAGAAAACGAATTGCGAATAAATTAAATTTTTGTCATATTTCGGGAAACAATTCACAGATTCTTACCAAATTTAGGAGACAAATAGTATTGCAGCAGGTGGTGTAAACTGGTATGTTTAAAGAATGCCATAATGTTGGCTATATAAATATTTTAGCACAGTATATTTTTATCAACGAAACAAATTACAACTTTAGTTGGTATGCTGGCAGTGCCTATAACAACCATTAAATATGTCTATGCAAAGTCATTTCTCTTCCATTTTGTATGATACGGCCGCAAATAAAAAATACCGTTTTTTATTTCATGTCTTGGGAAACACTCAACGCATTCTTACAAAATTTTGCGAAGAATGTTGTACTGTGGTAGGCCATATTAACATATGTATTTTTTTTAAATATGGCACACTTATCTTCAGAATGGCGGTTATAAATTAATTTAATTTTTTGGCTTAAATATAAAAAGTTATTTGATTGATTTTAACTTCAATTTGTATATTGGCAGTATACAATCATCGAATGTGCTACTAAATTACATTTATGTTCTCTATTTATAAAGATCGCTAAATGAAAATTATGGAGTTTTTATGCTATATCTGGAGGAACAATCAACCGATTCCCACCAAACGTCACACTGACACATTTCAAATAATTTGTACCTTATAACGCACACTATAAATGCTACAGACGTCCGTGTAAAATTTCATGATTTAAATGGGTCACATAACGATGCTCAAAATGGCAGCATCATAAATAATTAATGTATGTTTGTCACATATATTAATTAATTTAACCAAATTCAACAAAATGTGTTACAGATATTATACATCAGAAGCATCATGTATAGAGCATATATTTTTTGTAAATTTTGTACCACATCATAAAATAAGAAAATAAAGTTTCTTATGGCATATTAAAAGGACCAAATGATTTCCGCCTAATTCTTCACACAAGAAGTGCTCTGGTAGGCCATTAAAACTTACTTGTTTTAAGTGGCTCAGTCACTTATTTTCAAAATGACGGTCTTCTAAATAATTTAGTTAAGTAAACCCAATCATTGGAACATTAGACTGATTAAGTCCGAAATTGAAACTCTGAGTCTGACATCCACAATGCAGTGAATTGCACGCTTGCTTACTGTAAGAGGTTTTCTGGGTTAAAGTCACGGGTAAGACACGTATGAATTTTTTAATGTCTCTCTTATGTTGCATTCGTCAATGTGTTCATTTACAATATTATTTCTTTCAAAGATAAATCAAGTACCTACCAACTCAGCTTTTAAGCACTTATTTAAAAATGAATTGCACCCATGTTGAAGAAAGTAGGCTTATTAGTTATGTCAGTTGGTTACTCCAAACTCTTAGATTTTTTTGGTGTGCATAAAGAAGTGTTTGACTCTTAGGTACCTTAAACAGTTTCGCTTATTATTAAAGAAAGTGAAATACAACCGTGCTTAAATTCCGTACCGTTTACACCTGGAGTCTACGCACGAGCAACGAGATCTAAAGTGACCGCTGCTGGCGAAACGAAATTTTTTTAATATGTGCATTACAAATACAGGGCAACATACGAAAAAAAATATTGCATAGTTTTTTGGTATTTTTTTATTTTAGTTTTTTTTATTGGGATGACTTTACCATTATTAAGCATAAATAAATATAGTAACAAACACAATTACTATCCTGATTTTGATGGAATTTTAGCTGTAGTTTTGAACGGAGGCAGTCAAAAGGATGGCTAAGCAAATTTTTACAGTTGAGTCAACTAAATATATTGTTAAAAATCTTCATTGTTTTTCTAAACACAAAGAATTTTTTTTTTCATAAAGTTCTTATTTGTTTATAAGAACAAAATTTAATTTTTTGTTTTTCAAATTTTCTTTAATCATGAAATAATTTTTTGGGATATTAAATATGTGTCTGGCCATAAAAACATATATTTTATTAGCTGGAACAAACATTTCTCTCTGAGTAGTATTTACGGGTTTTTGAGTTATGTCGTTTAAAGAGAGAGGTCTGAAATAACTCTCGTTTATGTTAAAAGCAACACAACTAATTCCACTGGAAAACAAAACTTATATATTGATTAACAACACCATTATCTTGACTCGTTATTTTCTTATGGATTAATGTATGTCTATTTTTTTGTATTTCTTCATTACCTTCCCGTTTCCTTTCCAAGGTCTTATCTTCCCTAGCCGAAATAAAGAGTATAAATACTCTTCCCTCGTAACATATATGCAATATGTATAATTTTTCCAACACACCATAAAACTTACACCTAAAAAAACACCATGGTCATAAAACTTTTCACTATTCGTAATCCAGCAATTTTATTTTTAAAATATGAGAAAAGCTGTCACGAATCAAAATTATGCAGCGCGCCGAATACTGCCACATCTAAAAAAATGGCAGTTTGAAAGTCAGTGTCTTGCATTTACAAAACACTGTCAAAACTGTCTTACAGTATTATCTATGGAGATAATGTAAAATAAGACTTGCGGCATCCTTCTTACATGCAAAATACTAAATATGCCCTTATAATACGTAAATAACAAAAATCAACATTTCTTGACTTGTGGCAGGCAATTTTCTTGCAGTGGTTGGGTTTTTTGTTCTTCTTAAGGAAAGCTTTGGTATGCAAACACACATTATATCTAAAAAAAA
Source organism: Clitarchus hookeri (assembly GCA_002778355.1). NCBI lineage: Eukaryota > Metazoa > Arthropoda > Insecta > Phasmatodea > Phasmatidae > Clitarchus > Clitarchus hookeri. The sequence continues at coordinate 32,700 of NQII01005665.1, read as the reverse complement.
ATGTCCCTTTTTTTAGTAGTAATTGTTTTAAAATGTATTTTTTATATATAAAATCTATAACGTTTATATGATTATTACAACTTTCAGCTCACTTTGGTAAAGAAGTCAAACTGACTTTTATTTCAATTTAAAAATGCAAGTTGTTTGGAACGAATCATTCAAGCATATTATTTAAAAATACATTTTATTTGAGCGTTTCAAATAGTTTTTAAATTAGCTGCGCATTTTAAGTAATAACTGTAGGTTTAGGATTAATAAATTGTATGTATTTTGTTTCCTCAATAAGTTAAAATTTTTCTAATTCATTACGAGGTTTTGAAAGATCTGTATCCAAAAGTGTAATATTTTTCAGTGTGTTATATTTCTTCAATTTATTTATATATGTCTTTAAAGAGTTATAATTTGGGTAAAAAGAAGATTTTTCAGCAACTACTAGAATATTTCAATTACGATGTGGACATTCCTATATGATGCAATTACTTATAAATTAGCTTGAAAATAAAACAGATCTTCACTAAGAAAGTTATGTAGATATGTAGGAAGCCAGGGCTTAACGTCTCGTTGAAAACGAGGTTTTTGGGAAAGGAGTGAGTTTCTCAGTGAGGTAGGAACGGGGAAATAATTCGCAATGGTCTGTAGTAGGGAACCATTCCAACAATCGCCTGGAGTGATTTCGGGTAAATATGGAAAACCGTGATCAGGAATCGAACCCAGGTCCTCCGCAAATACGAGTCCAAATGTGACTCACTCACCACCTCTCTCGGCCAATAAGAAAGGAATAAAGTAGGCTACGAATGGCTTTTAAAATGTGATAACTAATGTATTGTTATCGACTGAAAAATATATATATATATGGGTTACTCAAGGTAGTTTAAAAATATTAATAACCAATAAAAATGTTACACCAACTAAGCTACCAACGGCTTAAAGACTAAATGTTTTGGTTTCTGTGGTTACTTTAAAATTTTTACAGAAACATGTTACAGACTTAAGCAATCTGCGGTTACTATTATAAATTATTTATTATTTTCTGGCGTTACGTCCTTATCTTACTGTGGTTGTTCTGATGACAACGGTACGGAGAGAAGATATGATTAATTTAGCTGAAGTTCTACACAACACAAATAAATAAAATATACTTGTTTTCACAAAGACTAATGGCGTAATTTCAGAAATTATAAAGGCATTAAATACCACTGCTACATACTACTTGAGGTTTTTTCACACGTTTTGAATTAAACCTTTGAGAAATCGCCCCATATATGAAGTGCTTTGTTGTCTTCTAAATAAATCGTAAATTACAAAATTATTGTACTTCTGTTAACATAAAAATTCTTAATTTTTTATTAAATTTAAATTGTACTTATATTTTATTTACAAATTACGTTATTTCACATTTTAATTAATATTAATAAAATAGGGAGAAAATAGGTATGTTAGTAATACTTAGTAAGAAATAGTTCTTATGCAAAATATCATTACACTATGTGTGCACAAATACGGTGCCCTGTTCTTTTGGTGCAATTTTCTAGACTCAGTTAAGCTTTATTTTCATGAGACGGAGGAATATACCGGTAGTCGAACATCAACAGAGCGTCAGAAAAGTTGGACGTAAGCGTGAATGGACATATTGTATGAACGTTCTATAAGGAATAACAATATGTATTCGGAAGTAGGCCTATCATTTCTTTTAGCGACATCAGAAAATGACTTACCAAGATAGAAAACACTACTGTCGTTTAGTTTATCAAAAAAAAAAAGTGAAGTGTTATTTTTTGCAGCTACAAAAAGTATTTCAAAAAATTATTTTATTTACAAACGAATTTACTAGGCTCGTGTTTGCATTGTGGTTTCCTGTCCAATTTTCTCGAAGGCGCTCATATTTCGGAGATAGCAATATTTTTGTATCAACTTCCAGAGAGCACAATTTTCGGCGACCAACGGTCAAGTCTTCCGAGTTTAATATCCTTTAATAGCTGCCACCCCCACGTCTCCAATTTTTTTTTCCGTCGAGGAGAGCGGCGAAAATATTGCGTTTATTGCATTCCAGCAAAGTGCTGTCTACACTGAAAGTTTAATACCCATTTGCTGGTGCTTTTACAGCCAGACGAAACTAATCGAGTTAGGAGTGCGTGCGTTTCTCTCCCCCAATCACTCTCTATCTCTCTCCATCTCTCTCTCTCTTTCTCTGGAGGCGGAGTGCTCTCCCGAGTCTAGCTGATGCCGGCAGATAAAATCTCACCGGTACACCCCTCCCGGTACCACTCAGCCCTCAGCCTGTTCTCGCCCGCCCGGGGAAGGGAGATGTAATAACTGTAGTAATCTGCGACCGGGGATACAGCAGGAGAGCCCCGACTCACGGCATGCCCGTGGAAACTGCGTTTGACCTTCGCAGCTCCCGGGAGCTTGCTGGACAGTGTTCATCAGCGAGGATTCCGCACATGGTGACAATGACGCGTGGCCTAGGAAAATCCGTGGGGCAAGTCGAGATATGTACAAACGTAGAGCCGAAAAACGATGTTCAAGTATGATTTTACCTGTACTAGATGGTGTCATAGCTTCACATTAATACTCATTTCACTGCAAACCTCTTCAGCATATCTGAGTAGTTTCTGCTTGAGAATGGCAATTATTGATTGCAATCCGGCGTCATTTTCAATCCAACCGTATCCGACCGGATTCCCATCGATCCGGCCGGGTCCGACCGGATTGATCAAATCAGGATGATTTTCCCTTTTTGGTCCGCCGAAATGAACTGTTAATGAGTTAATCGAGTGTATTGTACTTTCAGGTAATTTATAAAAAAAACATATATAGAAAATCAACTTTATTTCCGATGTTAAAATTAGACAACGAGCAAACAATTAAAATCTAGCACAGTGTAGGTAACTAGTTAAATCCAAGCGACACATAACGGGTGGTTCAGTCTTCCTAGATTTCACTTTCACAGATAGATCAACTTTATAAAATCTAACATTATTAACTTTACGTAATTTACTGAGATCACAATAATTAGGTTTTTGAGAATTCTAACAAGTCTGATTCTTATATTTATGACAGAAGAAAGTATCGTAGAAAACAAATTGTGTTAATTGTGTCATCTGCCAATCGACTTCTAATAGAGCTACAAATATAGCCTGCGGCCGAAAAGGCCCTTTCAGATTCTACACTTGTCGGCTTTATTGTCAGCAAATAATCATGAATAGCAGACAAATATTCTCCTCGAACTCCTTCACTTTCAAATGCAGTCATTTCCTTTTTTAGTACTTTATCAAAATCTTTCTCTTTTTTAGTATGTGTGGTATAACACGTCGTTTCTTGCTGGATTAGTAATTGTTATCCTTCCTGTAATGTCAAATCTTTTTTCAGTTATGGTGAATCTAAGTTCTTCTCTACTATTTCTTCCACGTTTTCGATAGAGTTATCATCTTGAATAAGTCTTTCTAAAAAATGTTTCATTTCTAATCGTATGACTTTTTTCTTTGGCATAGTAAATGTATCATCAGCTCGGTTTGTATATTCATGATATTTCTTTGGATTCTGTAAGTATATTAATAATCCTGTTACAACAGTGCGGCGTTCTTTAATCCTTGTACCTAGTGCTTCAGATAATTCAGTACCTAACACCGTGTCATGAGTGAGCAAATTCTCTAAAACAAATTTTAGTGTTGTTTCAGCAGTTAACAGGGTCGAATCTCTTCTGCATAAGGCCTCTACAGCCAATTTAAATGGCTTCAAACTGTCAATCAAGTCTTTTATTTTCAGCCATTTAAGGTCACTAAATTTTATGTCAGATCCTTTATCTATTAAAGCTGTATCGATACACACTCTCAGCTTATAAAATCTTTCTATCATAGCCAGATGACTATTCCAACACGTGCGGCAATCCAAAATAAGGCTTAATTCTTTAGCTGTATCTTCTTTCACATACTTTTTCAGATACATATCGTATTTAGTAGGCGATCTTTTGAACAGCTTCACCACTTTTCGCACTTTTTGAAGATCATTGTATCTAGGAAATACTTCAGCCCTAGGAAGATAAGTATGACGAGGATCCATTATTGTTACTGTAACTCCTTGTTCTTCAAGAGCATCATTCGTTGTGTCTTCGTCATCTGTATCTGATTCACTCGATGTTGTTGGCGATGTTTCTAGGTGTTCTTCTTCCTTGTCTTCATTCTTTTTATATAAAACATCGACCACGGCTAATTGTAACCCATGTGCGAAGCACAGTTGCTGGAAGCAATTCCTTAGTTTACCTACTTTGACCATGACACTTGCGCCGTCAGTACTCATGCCAATAATATCAGTATTAGAATCAAGACCGAAGCTTTCTAAGCGGTTTTTTATTAGACTTATAGTATGTCCCGCAGTACACGAACCATGTATTCTAATCAAGCCCAGATTAAAGTGTTTTTCGTTTTGGTGTACATTTAGGTTCAAATAGCGGTGATTTTTTTGGGACGTTCATTCGTCAAAACTCAAAGAGAATCTTTTTCCTTGTTTCTTAAGATATTCGAACTCAACTATCAAGTCGGCTTTGACGGTATTTGCAAAATGTGTTACTATAGATCATATAGTGTTTTGTGAATTAGGAAGTTGAAATCCGCTTTTTGAAAACAAATATCTCAAATCTGGCGACATACAAAATAAACTGAAGGGCACACCATTTTTACAGACCATTCTCGAGATCATCTTTTCCATGGAGTTGTCCTTTTTAAAATAACTCAATTGTTTTAGACTTTTTCTTGGGTATTTCCTCCTCAAAAATTATATCAGCTGAATCAGTTTTTGATGTGGATGGTTTAGGAAATGAATTAGAATTCAGACGTTTTAATTGGCTATTTTCAGAACTTAGATCAATGCAATGCTTTGTTCTCAAATGTGTTTTTAAACCTTTATAAGAACCAATACTTATTTTTAGTATTTTAGAGCACAATGTGCATTTCGCGTTCACAGAGTTGTCCTTTTGCATTTTTTTTAAATAATGCCATACACTTTTCTTACTGTCCCCACAATAATCCTCCTCATTTTGGCTTGGTTTTGAAAGTGACATGTTTTGAAACTTTTGTCAACTAGGCTAGTTGTGCGAGTAGTACCTCTGTAAAAACAATATACAAAATATATTTAATTACAATTTTAATTAAAAATTTTGTTTATTTAAGTAACTCAACTCAATTCATTCCTAATAATTCAGACGATTTGTGTGAAGTATCCGTCAATATTTATTTATTTAATAATCTTTTATATCATTCTCACACTCATAAGTGGAATAAGTGGAACGTAACGTAAACATAATTCATTTATCAATTAAGCAAAAACAATATATATTTAAATAAAACACTTTTTAGCGGATACTCTCGCGGTTTATTTCTCATTATATCCTAAATCTTAAATCATTAGTGCTCGTGTAAATACAAGAAAATTGTCTTTGTACTTACATTTTGACGAAGCAGCGCTACAAAACAAAACACACATTTGTTGACTCGAGCGAGTCGAATACTCTAATGATACTGAGGACAGAGCACGTGGCGCGACGCGGCGGCGCGGCGTGGTGGGGCGACTCAGCGTCGAACGACTCGCACGCACACGCACCACGCATTTAAAGTACCTACTCATGCAACAGCGCGATTATTTTGCCAATAATTGCTATCACCGGATCTGGTACCGGATCCGGTAAACGTTTAGTGATGCTGGATCCGCCGTAATACCGGATCCAATTTTCCGGATTGCAATACCTAATGGTAATAGATGGTGCCACCTTCCAGGAATTATTTAGCTTGCCCGAGGCCTATAAACGCGAGAAAGCTAAAGTCAGCTTAGGCATGCGCATAACGTGTCTCATCTCCTCTACGTGCAAGGGAACAAGTTGGTGGCTCTTAACATCGAGGTCTTGAGAGCCGATGAGGGTGAAGCGAGGTGAGTATGGAGCAGCGTCGAAATCCAAGGACGGGGGAAACGGGAGATTCCTGAGAAAACCCGCCGACCAGGGACATCGTTCCGGCACTATTCCCACGTGCGAAAATCCGGAGGCCACCCCTCGAGGAATCCAACCCGTTTCGCCTTGGTGGAAGGCGAGTATTCTAACCACCGCACCACTGNTCCGGAGGCCACCCCTCGAGGAATCCAACCCGTTTCGCCTTGGTGGAAGGCGAGTATTCTAACCACCGCACCACTGCCGCCCCTCCTGTATGAGAGTTTCAGAACGTAAAACATGTCTGTGAGTATGCGCATATTCTGCAATTTTGTCTTTCAAAAATACTCATTAGGAAACAAAATAGTAAACATAAAAAGTTTTCGAACAAAAACTGTTGGCAAGCAGATATTGTTAAAAAATATCGAGCTACCTTGAAGAAACTAATTTTTAAGAAACTGTGCTCAACGTTTGGCAGTCTGCGTGTGCGACACTCTTAAAGGCGTTCAACAGATAAAACTATTCTAAAAATGTATATATATAATTAATTAATTTTCTCTGCAATGTTAAACCAAAGTATGAAACAATATTACAATGGAGAAAAATGGCGTTTCAGAAAGAACAATAAAACGCGTTAAAAGGATTTCAAATTTATAACTTTTGCCTCAATATCATAACAGGAAAAAATTATTAAGCATACGTTAGACTGCAGCTGAAATTTATTTTTCATGTTTTTATAACGTCAAGAATAATATGTCTGGAAATTGGTTATGTAGTTAACCCGTATCTAAATTGAATTTCTTAAATAAATTATAAAGTTAAAAAGGTTTGTAATTGTCGCAAATGTTCACTTACCGGAAGTGAACAAAGTGTCGCATTTCAAAGAAAGTGCTCCATGGCTGAAACCAATCTTCGTGTGCAAATATGCCTTTTTTTTAATTTGTGTAAATTAATGTTTTAAGTTAAAATTTTTACATTTCCGCTAAAAAAAATGGTAATGAATGTTCCTTTTCTAATGATTTGGTATTTTAATTAAGTTACTACCATTATCGTGTAACTAAACCATTGAATATCATCTAAATGTTAGGAAAAAAAATTTTGAGTATTAAACATTTTGGAACTGTCAGCGTCCGCGCCCCAGTCTCCGTTTTCCCTCCTTCATCGTAGTGTATATTCTGAGGAAATAAATATTTTGGAAACTGCTGCTATCATGATAATAGGCATTTATAAATATTCCGTCGGAAAAACTATTTTATGAAGTTAAAGGACACGTAGTATGCGTAAATTTTATTTACCATAGGCTATAAATTCACGGAGGCCATTGATTAAAGTGCCAAACAGAAGCTTTGTCAGCGGACAGAACTGCACGCCGGTGGCGGTAATGAGGCATCCAATGCGCATGGCGGTATTGTTGTTAAAGATCCTGTATTTCGGGGTTCCAGACACGGAAAGCTTCTCCCGCTAGGCCAGCTCCTCAACAGGTCATATTAACCACCTATACTGAACTTAAACCTAGCACTACTTATAAGAAACTACAGACTCTAGCGATCAACTCTCCTTTTGTGTATAATGCTTTTATTTGCTGTGGGTTCCTAACACGTTCTTATTCGCCGAAAAAAGAACACAGTTTTGTCTTAAAAGGTCGTTTTATGGAAATTTTAAATCTTTGCTTCAGTCCGTTTACAAAATACCTGCACTTAAATTACACCTTATACGCTAAGTTCTCCTCCACTTGAGATATTTTAATATACCTTTGTTAGTTTAAACTACAACTACTTATTTAAATATTTTTATTTATTTTACGTACTTTTGCACTAAAATATGTTTCTCAAGACGAATTTCAAAATATTCTAATTTTGCAAAAAGTATAGGTCAATTTTACTTATGTATGCCTGTATTTTANTCTCAAGACGAATTTCAAAATATTCTAATTTTGCAAAAAGTATAGGTCAATTTTACTTATGTATGCCTGTATTTTAAATGGGTTAGTGTCACTTAAGTTTTGTGTCTTTCAGGCTGATTTTGACAGTGCTTGGATAGTGTTTGCCGGTAGGTGATTGTGAGCCATCGTGGCAGCGAATGCGAGTATTTTTCGCTTCCAATAAGTCTAACTTTACGTTTTCGCAATTTCACTGTGGAGCCGGCGGAACAGCAAATTAGTTAAGGTCGAAAGTTCCTACACTTTCTGAGAAAGAGCATCCTTTCCAATTTATTATTTTTACGTTTGTTGAACACTATTCTAGTCTTTAAATTCTAAATAATTTTTCATTGTAATTTGACGGTTCCCTTTCTTTAAAAAAAATTAATTGTAATTTTTTTTTAAACTTTCTTCATTGCATTCACTGTATTAAAATATATTTTTCAACATTCTTGAATAACTCAAAGTGACATTTAGAGGAATATTCTATTAATGCGCAACATATTCCTGCGTGTCTGAGAAGATACCTCCTAGTCTATAGTTTATGGATGGTCGGTATTATTATAACAAGCCATGAATGTCAACAGAATTTGGATACTATTTTAATTTACTGCGACCATAAACGATGGTATGTTCTTGTGAGATGTAATTTTGCAAAACGTGAAACAGAAAGAAAAACATCATAGATAAATGAAACAACTAAAGTTAAAAACTGCCGAAGATAAATATTTAACGCAAATAAAAATATATCAGATAGTCAATGTAAATTGCATATATGATCTAATTTTAAAATGTACTTTTAATAAATAATTATGTAGTCTATTTAAAATTATATTTTTGTTCGACGTCCTTATATGGACTTGCCTAAAAGTATGATGGTAGAAAATTTTAATATTCTTAATTCGTTACAATGTCTGCCATATTTTATTCAATTCACACCACCACAGACAGTTCCATAAGATGAACTTAATACCACATTATTTGTATGTACTAGCTAGGCATTTATGTATAAAATGTTAGGCGCAAATTATTCGTATGAGTTTATCATACATTAGTTATTTACAATAAATTTAATAAGTCATGTATATAAAAAATTTACGGAATTTTTCTATTAGTAAAAGTGAAACAGCTTATTGTGCTCCAACGAAATAGTTCCACTTTTTATGTAATATGCAAAGTAGTTCCTGGATTCCCTAAGATGAAGAGCAAAAAAAAACGGGTACACCTGCCGAATATATATAGCCGCCCCCACCCCCCTCTTTTTCCCGCCTCCGGAGAGCGCAGAAATGCCGCAAGACGACGTGGCATGGACTCGACTAATGTCTGAAGGTATGCAGGAGGTAATTCACACCATGAATCCTACAGGGCAGTCCACAAATCCATAGGAGTGCGAAGCGGTGAAGATCTCTTCTGAACAGCACGTTGCAAGGCATCCCAGATATGCTCAACAATGTTCATGTCTGGTTATTTAGGTGGCCAATGTAAGTGTCTAAAGTCAGAAGAGTGTTCCTGGAGCCACTCGGTTGCAACTCTCGGCGTGTGGGGTGTCACATTGTCATGCTGGAATTGTCCACGTCCGTCAGAATGCACAATGGACATGAATGGGTGCAGGTGATCGGACAGGTTGCTTACGTATCTATCACCTGTCAGAGTAGTATCTAGACGTATCAGGGGTCCCATTTCACGCCAACTGCACACGCCCCATACCATGACTGAGCCTCCACCAGCTTGAACAGTCCCCTGTTGACATGTAGGGTCCGTGGATTCATGAGGATGTCTCCATACCAGTACACGTCCATCCGCCCGATACAATTGGAAACGAGACTCGTCAGACCAGGCAACGTGTTTCCAGTCATCAATAGTCCAATGGCGGTGTTGGTGGGCCCAGGCACGACGTAAAGCTTTGTGTCGTGCAGTCAACAATAGTACACGAATGGGTCTTCGGCTCCGAAAGCCCATATCAATTATGGTCCGTTGAATAGTTCGTACGCTGGCACTTGTTGATGCCCCAGCATTGAAATCTGCGCCAATTTGAGAAAGGTTTGCATGACTCTCACATGTATTGATTCTCGTCAGTCGTCGTTCGTCCCGTTCGTTCACGATCTTTTTCTGGCCGCAGTGATGTCGATGTTTTGATGTTTTACCGGATTCCTGATATTCACGGTACACTCGTGAAATGGTCATACGCGAAAATCCAAATTTTATCACTACCTCGGACATGCTATGTTACATTTCTCGTGCGCCGACTATGACACCACTTTCAAACTTATTTAAATGTAGATAACCTGCCATTGTAGCAGCAGTAATCGATCTAGCAACTTTGCCAGACGCTTGTTGTCTTATATAGACGCTGCCGACCGCATCGCGTTACTCTGATTAGCTCCATACCTCTTTTATTTTCATAAGCACCCCATACCATTTTTTTTTTTTAACTCTTCAGTGTAATTTCAAAATGATGGCCTTGCAAGTTTTTAGGGCGTTGAGTTGTATCAAGGACAGTAATGCATATTTGAAATTAATATAGGACTATATCAGTAACTATTTTGCATATTTTACAAATAAATAACATTTTCCAATTACCATTATTTTAATTTAAAAATAAAGTTCATATACTTTATTTTGGGAACTTTTTAAATGGTTTCCAGCAATCTCGTTTAACTAACAGCATTGAAGATACTTATCAATCAATTACTTGAAATTATTCAAGTACTTTGTAAACTTCTATTTTTTTAAGGAATCGCCTGAAAACATCCTTTTATATTAAAAGAAATCACCGCATTTGCAAAATTAATTTTTTATTATGTCTATATACAAGGGGTGGCAGAAATAACTCCCGAATTCGCCACCGCCATGGGCTCGGCGCTAGTGGTGGTATGTGGCCCGGGGTTGTGTCATAGTGCAGCACCACTGCTGCCATTTCAGTCGCCACCATGGCATGGAGCGGTGAACATCGTGCGTTCGTCCTTGAAACCTATTTTTAAAATGGCGATTTTGTAATTACAACGTAGCGATTATTTCGTACGTGCTTCGGAATAGGTCGGCACGGTACAGTCTCTGACAGGAAAACCGTTCTATTGTGGGTAAAAAAATTTTGAGTCACAGGTTTGTCTTTAAAAAATGCACCGCCAGGTAGACTTCANACTCCACAGAACGTTCAATTACTCCAACAAGCAGTTACCAAATCTCCAAGACGTCCAGCCCGTAGGCACGCTGCCAGCTTGGGAATATCTGACCGTAGTGTGAGAAGAATTTAACACCAAGTCCTCCACTTTCATCCTTACAAAATCATGGTTGTGCAGGAACTTATTGAACCTGATTGGGCCAACTGTATTGCATCTTGTCAGGCTATCCTGGAAAACGTTCCAACAGACGCAGTTGTGCTCTCAAGTGACGAAGCACATTTTCATTTAACAGGATTCGTCAACAAACAGAATTTTCGACATTGGGCAGAAAATAATCCTCGGCAACTTCATGAGCGGCCTCTCCATAGCCAACGTGTCACTGTTTGGTGTGCTGTAGCAGACTTTGGAATAATAGGCCCGTATTTTGTTAAGGAGGACGGACGAACAGTTACAGTAACATCTCATCGTTACATAGAGATGGTACACAACTTCCTGGAGCCGAAACTGAATGAACGTGGAAATCCTGCTGTATGGTTTCAACAGGATGATGCCACCGCTAGCACAGCAAGAGAATCTACGGCAGTCCTAAGACAAATGTTTCCAGGGCGTTTAATCTCACTGCGAGGCGACATCCCGTGGCCAGCTCGTTCACCCGATCTTACCGCCTGTGACTTCTTTCTCTGGGGTTACCTGATGAGTAGAGTCTACAAAAACAAACCGACGACAATCGATGAACTCAAAGCTGCTATCCGACATGAAATCGCGGAAATTCTACAAGAGATGACGAGGAAAGTAATGCGTAATTTCAGAGTGAGGCTTCAGACATATATAGACAGTGACGGTCGGCATTTGAGTGAGATTATTTTTAAAACGTAAGTGAAAATTAAAAAACGATTATGTTTAAAAACTAAGGGACAATTAAAACAAGATTATGTTTAAAAATTAAGTGACGATTAAAAAAAGATTAACTTTAAATATTAAGCGAAAATTAAAAAAAAATTATGTTTAAATATTAAGTGAAAATTTTAAAAATATTATGTTTAAAGATTAAGTGAAAATTAAAAAAAGGCACGGTTAAAAATTAAGTGAAAATTAAAAAAGTCACGGTTAAAAATTAAGTGAATATAAAAAAAATAAATTCAAACTAAATGTCAAACATAATTATTTTAGATAGTTAAAAAAAATTTTGACTAGAATCGTTTGTGTATTTTTTTATTAGCCTTTCACATTCGGGAGTTATTTCTGCCGCTTCCTGCATACCAAGGAAATTTCTTCACGCATAACTTATTTATAAAAGTGTAACGGGAAGAAATCTTCTTATTCGTCTCTGTTACACATTTTAGACGATTACTGGAAGGAAAGATAAGGTAATGAGATTGCATTTATGTATGAGGATCGGTATGTGTTTACATGCGTGTCACCCGTTTAAAGCCGTTTTAAACTTTTAATTTTAAGCGGCGATTTTCATCAAATTTGGTAAACGTGCTGAATTATTATCAGTAAGGACACGCGATCTTATACATTTCAGCCATGCCAGATACTTATCTTCAAAACGGCGGCATTCTTAAATTCAAGGAAGCTAGGATAAGTCATATTTAATTTATCAATCTATTTTTATAAAAATTTGTGTGGTTGTAATTTACACTGTCTGCATTCAATAATTCAGAAAACCTCGTTCTCATTTCTTTGCTAATTTAGAAAAAATTTCTTGAAGCCCCTAAATCACATTCTCAGGAACTAGTTAACCTGTTCACGCCTAGTTTGCTTTCAAGTAACGTTACGGCTACAAAACACTAGACTTATATGATTTCAGTAGATGAAGCACTTACATTGAAAATGGCAGATTTATACATATTTTATGTTAGGTACGCGAACCATTTCAGAAATTTTAACCAAACGTTGGAAGCTCATCACACCCATTGCTCTTATTAAGTACGATAAATTCATTGCCACTTTCGTCTGTCATTTTTAAATATACCGATACTTGATAAAATAAACTTCTTCGATCATATCCTGTGTAAATAATCAGTCATTTAAACGCCCAATATGGCATACAAATAATACTCTGATGGGATAATAAAAATACTGTTATAGAGTATCAAAATATTTTTAAATGGTGGCTGTGTAAATAAATAATGTAGGTATATAATCAACCAAGCTATTAAAGTTATACTATGTAAGAATAGCACATTAGCTTCTTTGTATCTACTGTAACGATTGCTGCCAAATTTGGCAAACAAATAGTAACCTTTATTGTGTCGTGTTAAACGATTTCAAATGAAATTTTAACTAGAAAGTCTTNACCTTTATTGTGTCGTGTTAAACGATTTCAAATGAAATTTTAACTAGAAAGTCTTATTTTAATTACTGCTCAACCAATTCCCACCAACATTTTTTTGAATTAAAACAGCATTAAATTATAATACGAAATTCCCTTGAATTCCGAAAAATGACGGTGTTATTTTTTCGGCGTTCTTTACCATATCTCTGGCACCACTAGCAGTGTATCTATCTACGTTTTACTGCAGGATTTCAGTATTCTGAGTTGTCTGCCATGACTATTAAAGGCGCGGCTGGCGGAACAGCCCACCGTCTTGGTTGGTGTCACAGGCAGGGCTTGATGCCATGTTGGATGTTCGTCCCCCCGGCATCCCCAAAAATTGTTTTGATAAAATAATTCTTCCATTAAAAATTACTTTAATAATAAAATTTAATAAAAAAAGTTACTTTATGAAAAATACAAAATTTAGCACTTACCATTACCCATCCCCTCACCATACACAAACACCATCCATCCCCTCATTCCCATGCCACTACACATCCCCTCACCACACACCACCACCCATTCCCTCACCTTACAC
>NQII01005665.1:0-12832 GCA_002778355.1 Clitarchus hookeri | reverse complement strand
TGCAGCAGGTCGAAGATACACGCGACTGTCTACCGTGCATGGAGTGTTTCGTGGGCTTCACCACGTCTGTTCTGGACACTCCTCATTCCCGCGCTTGATGCAAGGTGCGATGTTGTGCAGCAGCAACCGCCCCCAACACAGCCTCCACCTTTGTCGAAAATTCGTCACCGACCATTGCCTCCTTGGTCCACAGCACCGCCTCCAACATCGAAGAGATCGCAGAGTTAAAAACATGAACGATTCTGTAGACCAGGCACCGCCGACCTCATGCAGCTTAACAAATCACATCTCCGACCCAACCACAGCACCTCTCACCTGGACAACATGCGATGATTGGCTTCCAGCACAAAACAAATTATCATTTCTATAAAATCATTTGTGCAAACCCAAGTCACGAATTATTTTAAGTGTTAGTTTAAATAGCTCAAGGCGTATATGCAAGTAATGGTAATAACGAAAAGAAAGAGATCAGATACGAAAACATTCTTGTCAAAATGGTTACCTACAGGTCTGCATCTGCATGGCATCAGGTAACTGGAGTTTACACGTGTGCATACGTACGTGCATCTAAATAGTTTTCTCTCATCCCTAACTGTACGATGTTGGGTTACCATGATGTCTGCACATGTGCTTGCGTAGGAAAAGCAGTGTTAGAATTTTCACAGGCCTGCACTTGCATGGTGTTAGGTAACTGGAGTCTCCACACTTGCGTGTGTACGTGCATCTAAGTCGTTTTCTCACATATGAACCTGCACGGTATTTGGTAACCGTGATGTCTGCACATAGCAGTGTTAGCATTTTAGGACGTCTGTACCTGTACGGCATCAGGTAGCTGAGTCTGCACACGTGCATGCGTACTTGCTTTCACGCCATTTCCTCACCTCTGCACCTGCTCGGTGTTGGTTAACCGTAAAGTCTGCACATGTGGGAAGAGCAGTGTTAGCACTTGCCAGTCACTCTCCTCATTCACATCGTCACCAAAAATAAAGGTTTTCATACGAAGCAGTTCTCAACCATACGCTTTTATTCTCTGACATTAAGAAGGGTCGCCCCTAGCCCCCTTACACCACAAAACACCTAAGCGAGCGATGTCAGTTCTATGCCGTCCATTTTCGTAGCACATGTACTTGCTAAAATAAAATGCAGCTCGTCTTCGATTTTGGCTGGAATAACTGTCGTCGGGCGAAAGTGAAAGGTAGTGCATGTTCCAGGCTCACAAAACACCACGAACAGATGCTTCAGTTCGTATGGCCAGGGGGAAAATGCGAAAATGTCCGGTGCTACATTCTGGTACCTTCATCACTTTCCATGAACATGTGTATGTAGCCAATATTCCAGTAGCAAAATTCGTCGATTGATGGACCGGACATATGGTAGTTTCTTAAATATTGTCAAGGCGAAATGCATGCATATTCGTCCGTTGTCCGGCAGCCAAACGAAGGTGGATAGATCCTACAACTGCTATGGTTACACCGAATGAACAACAGTTCAGGACGCAATCTTATCTCAGAACTCGAACTCGAACTTCCAGGAAATCTTCGAAATCGATGGATGCTCCCCCCACCCCTTCCGTGTAAGCATCCCTCCCCCCCTCTTTACTCACTCTCTTTCTCTCTCTCACTGTATTACATGAATTTCACTGTCGAGCACACAGAACTGCCAAAACAGATGGAGCTGAAATTAAGTTAAGAGGACCGCAATTTGAGTCAGCAGACCCTACATCTAACTCAACTCGGAGTCGAAGTTTCCGACCTCATTCACTCAAAACCTAGAGCCTTTATTTAGTGCAGTGACCAAACAGCTGACTGCCATCTCGGTGAACCAGGTTCGATTCCCGATAGGGCACACTAGATTTTCATACACGATAAACACAGACCCTGCACACACACATGCAGAGAAGTTACGGCTTTTAGCATTTGCCAGCAGACTGTAATCGAAACATGGCTCTCACATGAAGCTGCTAGCTACCATTTGAGGCTTTTAATCTTCCACATTATGAATGGCAGCACCGGAATGAATCATACCTTGTTAAATACAAGACAATGGGGGCTCTGAAAAAGTCCCACTTGCCCATTTCGCGCAAGAAGGTGTCCCAGATACTAAGCCATTTCGTGCGACGAAATGTCGCCTCAGTGCGTTAATTTTAAAGATAGGCGTTTCAAACTAAATGTATTCTTTACTAATTTTTCAGGAAAATATCCCTACAAGCGTGTATTTTCAATATAGATAGCCAGTATGTACGTTTTGTGAAAAATTAATTTTAAACATTTCTTGCAAACATGCTATACATGTTATTGTAACATCTCCGCTGTAGGGAACTTCTCCCAAAAACTTCGTGAAAAATACATTTTATTTGTAACGCCATGCTTTATAATTAACGCACTGAGGTTAAATTTTCTGAATATGGGATTTCCTATTTAAATTTTGCACCTGCCAACTGGTAGGCAGTGCCCTTAAAGATTGCTTCACAATTACATAATTTAAACTCATTCATGTAGTTACTCCGAAGTGTTCTTAGATGCTGTAAAATTGTAAACTTAATTATAACTGAATAATGCGCATTGTAATGAAAAGGAATTGTCGTTTAATTTAATTATAGAGTAGCTCTGAACACTCGGTTACAAATACACACAAATAGGTATAAATTAAAGAGGAAACTCCCTTTAAAACATTACAACTATCTTAAATTCATAACAATATACCTGTTGTTGCACTGACTGCAGCAAAGCTGACTGGACTTTACATTGTTATACATTCTTCGTATAAACAACAAATTCGAATGGTCAATGTAAACTATCGCTAACACACCTTGTTTCTATACGTTGGTTCTGTGCGTCACTACCTTGCACGCTGCGTGCGAGGGTGTCACTGATGCAAACAACCATTATTGGTAGCTAGGCAGAATCTGCTCTCGTCGCTCCAGGCTCTCCTTTCTCAACACGAGTGGAGGCAGGCTGCACGGTAATGAAGCGTGAGTGGAAGTCTTGCTAGCGGTACCAGCGATCGTAGCTCAGCTTCAAGCAAACCACTGCGGATCGTCCTAGCTGGCACCATTGGTATACAAATAATATTGCACTGAGTTTATGTATCTCCTTGTGATGAGCTTTGGCCGCTCGTATGATGATGCCACATAGCATATAAGACCATAAAGTCAATATGGAGTTGCGGTTCCTTTAATTGCCTACTGCATACTGCGATAGGTTCTGTATTTGCTGTACTGTCAGATGGTAAGTAAGTTACGAGGCGTTGACTGGCGAACGACGTTTCCTACATTTTGCTGGCCAATGGCCCCATTTTCTCGCAGTATAAGCGGGCGTTATTCAGTGCCCACTGCTGTCCGGAACCAGCAACACGGTCACCCCAATATTAACTCACGGTGTTCAAAAATTTTGCATCTGGTTGGAATGGTTGGCTAAATGTAGGGTTGAAATACTTTTCTACAGTTTTTCCCAACGGAATATGCCAATTAAATATTCATTACTACATTTATGTGAGCTTGAGCAGCGATACACTGAAAAGTAGTTCATTAAACAAGAAAATATAAAAACACATCAGAACTGGAATCCTTATAAAATATTAAATCTTGGTTTGCTGTTGATTAAAAGTTGGTAAATATTTTGTTGGTAGTTGGTATATATTTATGTGTTTGCCCAATGTTTTCCAACTAAAATTTTGCATGAAACGTAGGAAGTAATATAATCTTGAATAAAAAACATTGTCCCAGCATCTTGTGGTTTATAAGATATGAAATTTTTTTATAGATATTCTTTTAACATCCATGTGATTGGTTTTCTGTTGGGAAAACGTTGCAAACGCAACCGTTCGTAATTGATTCTTGTTGACATCTAAGGACAACATTGTGCATAAGTGATGCGTACAGTGTTTGTATTTTGCCGGCCTTTTTGTAAGATAATGCCAGGTGAAAAAATTTAACATCAATGCCATATTTCCGGACCCATTCAACTAATTCCCACCGAATTTCCCACACCAGTAAGGGTAAGTGAAACTACGAAGCAGTTCAAGCATACATAAATTAAATAAGAATCGGAGACGGTATGTTGAACATACAATAAATTTGAATAATATAAGAAGGTGAGAAGTGTTCAAACAGTGGTAGAAGTAGGCTTATGGGTCTCCAAAGGCAAGGACGGGGGACAGTGGCGCCATGGCGCCCTCCACCATCATGGATGATGTCACAGGTGCGGCCGGCGGCTTCGCTCATCTCCCTTCCCCTCCAAAAGGCAACACGCAACCATCCACCAGCAGCCTGTACCATAAAAATTATTTTAATAAAAATTATTGTAGTGAAAATAATTTTATAAAATATTAAAAAGTATCGGCCCGCCACTGTGGGCTGTTAATAATTATATCGGTTTAGAGTTTCGCTGCATATCATCATTCCTTTAAATAAAAAAATTCATAAAAATTAAATAAATTCGGCCTGCTACTTCGGGGCGTATTGATACCCTCTCACAAAAAACCTGTAAACAAATAAAACCATAAAATGTTAGTAAAAACTTAAATATATATGCGTCTTACTACTTAGAATTTTTATTAATTTTCTTAAAAAAAAATTAACTCCGTTTGCCTAGAAACCCCCACTCGCACGACCCCTGCTAGAGTACGCGAATCACCAGTGTGCATATTTACTAACGAATTTAAAGAT
Organism: Clitarchus hookeri; assembly: GCA_002778355.1. Classification (NCBI taxonomy): domain Eukaryota; kingdom Metazoa; phylum Arthropoda; class Insecta; order Phasmatodea; family Phasmatidae; genus Clitarchus; species Clitarchus hookeri. The sequence continues at coordinate 8,166 of NQII01005665.1, read as the reverse complement.
TAATTTTCCATAAACGAGAAGGTATGGAAAAACTTTGTATTCTTCCGATCTAAATAATTTTTCACGAAATCAAACATACGGTTTGCCAGACCCCCCTGCAATCATACTTTTAACTGTTAATGCAATAGTATATTCCATATAGGACCTTGTAAAAAAGTACATTCGGATTTTAATAGTTTTTTTTAATCAATTTAATAGTTTTTTATACATAATTTATTGAATTTGTTCTTATTGTTGTTTGAAAAAAATATACATGTTAAAAAATAAAGCTGTCTAGCCTTGTAACCACGCACACGCCGACCGGATCATGCGACAGACGCACCTGTCATAACAGGTACGTGCGGCACGCGATGTCCTTAAGGCACCAGGGGTGAAGGGGAACCAATTACCTTGAGCGCACATATGAAATTTTGTGTCACGGCGCGAAAATAACTAACTGCGGGGGAAGGGGAGGACCGATTAGTGTATAAGACTAAGCATCCGCAGTTCGCCATCTTTCTACTTCCTCCTATCAGCGACGAAAATTCTGCTATCGGCGGTCCGCGATCTCCGGATATACGCAGTATCATTTCTTTACAGTAGATAGAATAAGCACCTAATGTTTTTTTTATAATGCGAGCAGAGAGGAGATCACAGCAGTGCCGACTGCGGCCAAGTGCGCCGATGGCAGCCTGCATGGATTATCACGAAGGCAAGGCGAGTGTAGTATGCTGGCTATGACTATGGAGGCACAGTACTGAGTACATGTAACGGTAACAGCCGGTCGCTGCACGGAAGCGACCCCATGGTCTGGTACGGCCTTGGCTGACCTAAACGCTCGCGCCACTATGCATCATTTATAAGTATTAAAACATCGTGTGTTTAAAAAAAACTAATGAAATTAGGTTTATCCACATGCCGAAAGTAACAGAAGTCACTTACTAATGAGCAGTAGGAACTTACTTCACTCGGTAAAGTAAGTATGTAAGTAATCTAGTTCCTAGCTAAAATTTCCATAATCTAACTGCATATGTGATATACTACCAACCGCCCTTAAAGATCGTCTACTATCAAAAATTTCATAATACAGACATTAAACACAGCTTAAGAAAAAAATCTGCTGTTTGCAACGGTGCTGCATCGTGAAAGTGAAGTATATGTTCTTAACATGCTGAACGTGTTTCGCTTGTATTATCTATTATAGAATATTGCTGCTGTTTTGTTAACGTCTCTCTCATGAGACAGGAAAGGCGATGGCAGGAAACAGAAAATAAATTTATGATAGGCGGGATCGATAATTTCCATGGCACTCCGATTGCCTGGTCTAAAAATATATTATAAGAAAATTTAATGCCACATTATGTACAGATGCGTGCTACAGGTATTGAATTCTATGCCGGNGTAAAAATATATTATAAGAAAATTTAATGCCACATTATGTACAGATGCGTGCTACAGGTATTGAATTCTATGCCGGTTGTATACAAGCCTTAGCGTAGCTAGTATGAACAGTTCTCGTGCGCCACTATTGAGTTGTCGCGGCCGGCACGAAGAGGCGAGGGTAGGGTGGTTAGGTGGGGTCTGGATTTGTCAGCTGCAGACGTGTTCAGCCCAAGGCTGTGCGCCTACCACGCCGTCTGAGCTTGNTTAGGTGGGGTCTGGATTTGTCAGCTGCAGACGTGTTCAGCCCAAGGCTGTGCGCCTACCACGCCGTCTGAGCTTGCCGCCAACAATGCCACGCATTACGTATTAAAAAGGAACATTTTCCTGCGAGTCTCTACAAATCTTTTGGCATATTCATGAAACGAAAGGTTATAATGCACGTACTCACGCATGTGGAAGGAAAAAAAAACCATGCCTAATAAAAGTTACTCACACACAAACACAGGTGACAAAGCTTACGCNCATGCCTAATAAAAGTTACTCACACACAAACACAGGTAACAAAGCTTACGACACCGCACCCTACCCGCAGTTTCGTGGGTCGACACCCTTGACACACTCACACACACATAAAAAACATACAGTTGCATGCTTTAAATAACTAGAAAATCTATTACTGTCGTGCCTGGAGTATTTTCGCTTACCTGTTTTCGAGCATTCGTAATACACATTTCTTTCCGCGATCTACTGTTAAAAAATTACACTCGAGTATACTCGCTCACTGTAAATATTAGTTACAAGTGCACAAGTACATTTAATATTGCTGTTTTACAAGCTGTGTGTATACAATGTAAGTATGTAGGATATTTTTTTTTGCAGCATCTGCCTGGTAATACCACCACCCACAATCCGGAAGTCTGGACTGAAATATGAACGCACCTGCGTCCATAATCCTCGCATAGAAGGACAGGTATGTGGCAAATGTGGAATGGAAATGAGATGGAAGGATAGTATGGAACGTCACCTGAGGAACTGTAATGAAATCGTGCAGCAGAAAGAAGCTTGAAAATGTAAGTTCTGTAGTGTGACATTTGCCAACGAGAGCTATTCCCTGCGACACGAAAAGGGGTGTAAGTTTAACCCGGAGAAGAAGATTTTTCTTGTGAGGACTGCGGCAAGGAATATTCCAGGACAGACAAATTAAAAGATCATGCTGCCGAATGCACCGGCCCAGCTCCACCTCCTGCAAAGCGATGGTGTAATGCTGCCTCCATCCCAGCCCGTCAGATATCAGCAAAGAGCAATTCCCATTGGCGAGTAGTCGTCGGGGCCAGCGAAACCAATGAGTTAGGGTTCATGGAGAAAGAGACGGCCTTCAGATGCATAATGAAGACCCTCGTTGCCGTAAACACCTCAAGCCAGGCAATGGACATTTGCAGCTACCTAGAAAGTATGAAAGACAAGATCATAAGACAACTAGAGAAGATAATAAAATATCCGGGCAACATTAAATTCAATTTATTTTTATAATGTAGAGCACACGACCGACAACAGGGCATACAAAACAAAGAATGTGCCAGTATACAATATCAACGACATAGAGACCGCAGCAATCGCCAGGATTGAAAAGATTTGTAAGGAGGAGGAGTACCAGGGGAAGAGAAGTGGCTGGACCCTCACCTCGTAGAGTTAGGGCATAAATTGTAAACGAAACCCTTTATATATTCGAACGTTAATGGGTCCCACACATAACAGCCTTCGAAATCATCGTAGTAGCATAGTCAGTGAATTGTACCGTCACAAAATTGAATTTGCAGAAGACGTGGGTACCCGCAATTCAGTTCACTGTACTTGCCCACGTCTTCTGACCTGAATGGAGAAAATTCGGCGACGGACCCTACCATTTCTTCTTCGATATCACTGTATTTGAAGTCGGAGCTGATGGGGCTCTCCGCCAAGCTGGGAGAGAATAAGCTGTAGGACATTCTGGCCGATGAGGACTGGTATGGGGTGCCTGATGGCTGCGGGTTCGTGCAAGTAAACGGCATTGATGAAGTTGCTCCTCGTGCAAATATGGTGCGCATAAGCTGAAGAATATTATATTTATTTTCTTCTGCGTTGCTGTTATTTTCTTCTTCACTTAACAGCATGGCTATCGTTAATTTAACAGGGATTTCAAACCCTGCAAGTTTCGAAATGGTCACTGGGATTTCTTCTTAAAATAGCGAAAAAGGAATGACAGCGAGAAAAACGCCTGCTTTTCCTTGGGGGCTCAGGGTGCGTTTTATAAAGAGTTTTTAACTGGAAAAAATGGTCCGTCCTCGCAATTTAGGTAGGCCGCCGATTGGTCGGAACGAAGGTTTCCGAAAACACCCGAGTAATTAACCAATGAGAAACATTAGCGGAGCAATTAAATATATTGGAAGGAGGTGGGAAATCAGCCAATAAGAATCAGGGGTGGGGCAATTTGTTAATTAAACAAATTGGAAGGGGGTGGGTAATTAGCCAATGAGAATCAGTAGTGGGGAAATTGGGCAATTAAATATATTGGAAGGGGGGAATGGAGGGTATCAGTCGTCTGCTGAGCGTGGTACTGGGGACAGCCCCAGTAATGTATGAACAAATGAGAAACTAACAAACCCAGATGGCGGACGGTGGCTGTGACGCCTACCAAGATGGCGAACTGCTCCAAAAAAGATGGCGGATGGCTGCACCTACCAATATGGCGGTTTGCACCAACCAAAATGACGGATGGCTGCACCTGCCACGGTGGTGGACGGTGGCTGCGACGCCTATCAAAATGGCGGACTGCACCTACCGAGATTGCGAACTGCACCGGCCAAAATGGCGGATGGTGGCTGTGACGCCTACTAAGTTGGTGGACTGCACCAACCAAGATGGTGGAATGTAGTATGGGTGGACGAGGGTGTGTGGACCTCCGGAAATTTAATTTTTTTTACATAAGTATTTTAAATAAATAGTTTTATAATGTTTTAATAACGTTTAAACAATTTTATAATCTGTCTGTATTATGTTTATACATATTTTGGATTTTTTTTTTTTTTTTAATTTTGTACAGTCAAAGGTGACCGGTGTTAAAGGTCAAGATTAAGGTCAAATGGATTCCAAATGACAGACATAATGACTCCCGGGGGACCGGAATGACACGCCATGAACAGCTCCGACGCTCCACGCCCCCAGTCCCTTGAGCCAAAGTCACCATAATCATTCTACTTAAATGGTCGTTACAGACGGAGTTTGGTGAGAAGAGGGATATCCTGATCAAGGTAAAAATACACTGCGAGTCGCAGTATTATATTAGTACAGTGTAGGACTCGATGGAGTAATTTAATCCTTAATTCGAGTATGCTAGTGTTTTCCCGGGATATAAAAATGCCAGGTTACGAGATAATGAGAATACTCATTCAAAATCAAATGTGCGAAAGAGGTGAACATTGGAGTTTTTTCGGCAATTAGTCCGGAATACACGTACGAAGAAGCCAGCGAATGTAATGGGCGCGAGTGTGCAGTGCTTAATTTACGACCAGACACAATATTGCCAGGCTGTTTAAATAAATTACATAATGATGTTCTAGATGGACTGATTTCAAAACGTATGTCGGATAGGCAAATAAAATATATGTTACAAAGGGACTGTTGTGTCATACCTGTTGTCTGGACGGGAAAATGTAATAAAATAGAACATAGTGCCGAAATTTCAAGCGAAAACCAGTGATTAGTTTCGCCCTGTGGTATGTTGATATCTAGAGTTGGCGAAAGCATGTAGAAGTATTTTCGATTAAAATAAACAAAATTCAATATGGCCACAAACCTATACAGGCAAGGTGTATCTGCACCAGTGCTTCAATCATTCGCGTATAAGCATGGCGTGCATGTCCAACACAAAGACTAACTACGAGGTGTTGTAAGTATGGCATAGACGAGTATATTTCAAACCATAAAACAGTGTGCTGCAGATACAAGTGTGCAATGATATTCAATATTGGTGTTATACCTAGGATTCATATCAATGCATTAGGTTTGGTGAAGGAATAGAAGGCAACAACCGTGAGTTTGCTGTGCGGTTCCTAAGACCCAACAGCAAATTACCGTGTTCACTACGAAATTTGACTATAGCAAGTTTAAACGAAGATATTGTGGATTTACTTGGAAACAGAAAAATCACCTACGAACTTACCCGCCCCGACCCTTGGACCAACAACTATTAGAAGGAAGTGTGTGATGGGAATATTCACACATTTATTTTCCAACAAGGAAATCACTGATTTCCGTCTATGTGTAATGCTTGGGCATGTGAAGTTGACAACTCTCATCCCGATTAGTTTCGCTTCCATCCCCTTCCTGTGGTGAGAATGAAGTTTCTTTCGAACGCCAAGTACTCTCTCATCGGACACAGATTGTATTCTGTGAGATATCAATTACCTCTTTAATTTACACATTTAAGGAAATGTGTGAGGACGATCTTCATTTTTCATGTGCATACGGTCCTGGTGTCATGTTCACAAGCAATAAGCATTGTATACTTGATTATAGTGCTACCAATTGTGATGGTTCACATTTTTATGTTAATTTCCATATATGTCTTTCGAAATGTGAAATGTTAATTTGAACACAGCATATAGTATTGAAAGAGAAATTCTGGAACATAATATTTACAGATATAAGCCATTGCAATACTCTGAACATTGTAATAACGGTGTTTTTAGTCAATAAATGAGTTTGGAATACAGATTGTGTATCATCAAAGTGTGTTGTGCACAGTGTTTATCGCAAGCAAAGTTCACCCCACAATCTTTCCTTTGTCGCAGTATAGGAATTTTAATGAGTAAGTCAGAGGAAAGTGATGATGAACTCAATTTGTCATTTGTATATTTAAAAAATCTAAATGCAGAATTAATATTACCACATTCTTTAAACGCTTGTTGCATTGTAAAATGTTTGTTTGATAAAAAAAATAGCAAGTAATTGTGTATCAGTCGTACGTTGGCGTTCATACCGTCAACACCTCTTTGTCAAACAGTGAGATAAAATGGCATATTTTCATCCCAGCAACCCGTATGTTCCAACTACTCAGGGTAAATTGACAGTTGAGTATGCGTATTGGAGCAATGGCTTGCTAAGGCAGTTTTCTGGAAGTAGCTACTCCATTTTTCACTTCCGAATTACGCATTTTCCATTATCGAATGAAAAGTCGCATGAGCTAATTCAATGCTCCAACATAAAAGAACGCCCTGTGCATTACATGACACCGAATACCTTGCTACCTGTAAGTGTTGGCGAAGTTTATGCTCACTTCTTAGAAACATACCCAGACCTGGTTCAAAATATAGTGTTGCATGTTCCAGAATGCAGTAAAGACGTTTGTACGCAAACGTATAATGAAAAACCTAAACTGACTCGAAGGAAACGCAAACATTGCGAGACGTTAACGTCTCAGGAACAAGATATTCACGGGATTGTAAATCAGTGTATTAAAACAATGTTTACTGAAATTGTAAACAGTCTGTAAGCTTTTTAATGTATAACCAAAGTATGAATCAAAAGTGTAAGTCAAAAGGGTAATGATAAAGTTTAACAGATACGTGTGTTGTATACTTTTATTATATAACATAATAAATAGACTGAAACCTTAATAGGGTTTTTTATGAGTTAACGTATCCTTCCTAATGCATGTGAATGAAAAGTGTGATGTTAACACATATAACGGTATAAATAGTAACTGGATGATACATTTGAAAAAAATTAAATAAACCATTAGTAACATGTTGTTATGTTTCACACTCAATGTTAACATTCGAAACTAGTAACGTATTGCTAGAAAGTGACCTTATCGTAAACTAACTGGACGCTACATTCCGTATGTGTTGGGACAGAATTGTACGTCCTAACTTTCTTATTTGGAAACCCACCTTCTCTTTCCTTAACGGGACACCGATCGTTGGACGATAAGCTGCATTCCTCCTAAAACACAACTGCGAGTCCACCTTCTCACGTTGAAAAAAATGACAGGACTCCTGAGTCTTTGTCTAAAACAGTGATACCCGGCCTCCTTCCCCTGTGTGATTTCTAAACTGCTGGGCGGTTTTTTGTCCCAAGGGCGGAGTGAACACGTAATTTTTTGTAACCCCCACTCGCTGTGTTCTTTTCTTCTAACCTCCAAGGCACGCAAGTCTGAAGTGGGTCACAACGCTTTTCAGTGAAAACGCGTTTACTTTTGTCGAAGCTAGAGGGGGAGAATGAGGTAGTGTGAAACACAGCTTCTCTCTCAGTCATTCTACCANAGTGTGAAACACAGCTTCTCTCTCAGTCATTCTACCACTCTCGAAGTGAGAGTATCTCTCCTTGCTGCTTGTACTAAGAGAGTCACCGGTTGCTAATGACTAATTCTGGTGGGGTGTCGTACAAGTACGATTGGTCTAGCAAACACCAGTGTTTGCATCGCGCTGTCGCTTTTGCGGTTACGTAGGGCTCTGTGCTGAGAATTAAACACTTTTAAATGTAAGTAATTTTTGTGTACTACGTTTTATAAAGGTATGTCTTCTTTTCATTCATGTTTACAACTTTTTGAATGTAAGTTTAGTTCATTCACATGTTGGGAGCGCTCCGATAGCGTAGTTGGTATAATACTAGGGTATATTTGGAGCGTCCCTAGTAGGGCTTCGAGTCCTCTTTAGGTTAAATGTTCAGATATTGTAATTGAAGAAACGCATAGTATTAACAACAAGGCTCTTTTGTGATAGGTGCACATATTTTGTGTTTTAATTGAATATTTTCAGGTTATAT
>NQII01005664.1:113974-152916 GCA_002778355.1 Clitarchus hookeri | reverse complement strand
TTAAGACCACGTGTCGTGTATGTGCTTTCACCTTATTTTTTCTTGACTGACTTGAACTCGAAGTTTGATGGTCTAGTTTAGATACATTCTGTAGATGGTATAAATTGTTAAAATATTGGTTTGTTCCTATCACAAACTTTTGTGATCCTAGATTATGAAATTAAAATTAGTATATTAAATTCTTCACTGCTTGTGTATTCTTGCAAACATTGCTTTTCTCCTTGTACGCTCGCTTAAAATTTCGCATGCTCCTGGATTTAGTTACATTAGCTGTGTTTTNCATTGCTTTTCTCCTTGTACGCTCGCTTAAAATTTCGCATGCTCCTGGATTTAGTTACATTAGCTGTGTTTTCCAAAAACATTAGTTGCGCAGTTTACATACACCTGTTACTTTCATCTCAGTAAATTTCCTTGTACAATACGGCACGTCACAATATCTACATTACATAAGCATCTAAATGGTAAACACACTTTTTTATTAGGATATAATACTGGAAGGCATTACATAAAGTAGTCGTGGTATTACGGAGGAACGATTAAGCCTCGACAGTCACTAGCGCGCACTCTATGATGCTTACACAGAATTCTAAATCACTGAAGTCTTCCCTTCTAAACACCAAAATCCTTTTGTAAAATTTTATATTATNTTGCTTACACAGAATTCTAAATCACTGAAGTCTTCCCTTCTAAACACCAAAATCCTTTTGTAAAATTTTATATTATTAATATTCAATATGTTGACATTCGTTATATTTATTTATCTCCATTCTTAAAACTATCTTACAACACTATGTTACTCACATTTGCATTAAATGATTTGAAAATAACCTTTAATAAAATCGTATACTCCACACCAATGAAATAGACTTTACTTGCAAACTGAACTATNATGATTTGAAAATAACCTTTAATAAAATCGTATACTCCACACCAATGAAATAGACTTTACTTGCAAACTGAACTATGTAAATCTTTTCTAAGTCCCTTAAACTCTTAACTATTATCTCAGTATAGCCAGAGTAAAAAAAAAATATTCCAAAATTATACGTGCNTCTAAGTCCCTTAAACTCTTAACTATTATCTCAGTATAGCCAGAGTAAAAAAAAAATATTCCAAAATTATACGTGCATAATTAAAAAAAAATTAATAATATTTCGAAACTTGCCCATTTAAACCTTGACTATAATGTATATGTTTTATATATTAGAAACATCCTTTATGTGTTTTCGTCTTTAGGATAGTGTTTATAAATTTCGTATCAAATATTTACCTGCTCTCTGACTCCCGTTTAACTCTTCTAGATTTTTCAGATTTCCTCCTGAGACAAGCCAAAGTATCTGTGTTCTGTGTTGTNGACTCCCGTTTAACTCTTCTAGATTTTTCAGATTTCCTCCTGAGACAAGCCAAAGTATCTGTGTTCTGTGTTGTGTCCGGTGAGGATAAGTGAAGTGCTGTGTTGCAAGTGTGTGTTGGTCAAGTTCTTAAATCATACAACTGGCGTTAACACATCGAGTCCCAGTAACATATTTGTGCGAGACATGGGCCAAAGACTTGCGGAATGTCTATAACAAGTCCACGATCAGTCCGACAAACGATAANCATATTTGTGCGAGACATGGGCCAAAGACTTGCGGAATGTCTATAACAAGTCCACGATCAGTCCGACAAACGATAAAACTGCTTTATAATGTCTATTTCAGCGTGTACTGTGTACATTGCACTTGGGAATCTGGAACATTATACATCGTGGTTCCATTAATCGGCGCTTATAAACAGTCGATTCTTGTGATTANTGCACTTGGGAATCTGGAACATTATACATCGTGGTTCCATTAATCGGCGCTTATAAACAGTCGATTCTTGTGATTATTTATATACAGTCTGCGTAACTAGATAACAATGTACTTCTCTTCTATCGGTACAAGTAATGNCGATTCTTGTGATTATTTATATACAGTCTGCGTAACTAGATAACAATGTACTTCTCTTCTATCGGTACAAGTAATGTAACAAGAATATGAAAAATCAGTTTATTTACATTTTATTTTGTTCTCTTTACCAGCATGCTCATTTCCACAATATACTGAAGCAAGCATCAGACTTAATATATTAGCATTATTTGTATAACATACATATTTTTAATTTAGACCGTGATGTGGTTAGTGGGGCTAGGGATCCAGGTAGGTGTAAAGGACAATCTGTTATGACAGGACTAGGATATAAGAGGCTCCGGGCTCGCTCTCTCACCCTAGTGTAAGACACTTACCACCAATCGCCGCTCGGAGACGCCGTTCAGGGAGGACCGACGCCGACTGACACCCCGGCCCTTAGCGGCCTTCTATACCACACTTCTCCTTCACGCCCACCTTCTCCGATATCCTTGATTCCTATTGGCTCTCCCTTGTATCCTGGGCGGGGTTACTGCCGTTAAATGTTGATGCCAGACCCTGATATTGTACATACATCTGCAGATTCCTGCTTTCTGGGCTGTTGCATTGCTGCGCCGTAGTTTGTGAACATTGTTTTAGTAATAGTAGTTGGCCACATTCCTACCTTACCCAGTCTCGCTTCTTGTGTAGTAATCGTAACAAAATATATTCTTCATAATCAAATAACTTCCTTATTTGAAGAAGTAGGTATAAATAGTGTAGCATAACTGCGATAGAAACGGTAATGTTCTGGTTCATATTTTGAACAAAATTGCTAATATATATTTAATTAATAAATAAAGTCTACATATCTAAGTTAAGATAGTCTTCTGGTTAAGGTTATGGATTAGTTATACAAGGGGTGTGGGTTCTAGTCACTGTGCTAGCATAGTTTTTTTTTTATAAATTCTGTTTCGAAAGTTTTTATTTATTATTTGTGGTTAATAATTAATCTCATTTACTTTCTACAAGAAAACAAAAGCAATTATGTACAGTTCTAAATAATGTAAGTTATAGGTAATACAAGGCTAGAATTTGTAATTTTACAAATATATGTTTTGCATATTTTACAACAAAACTTCTTGTAGCTTTAAAAAGAAATTTCTAGTAACTGGGTTTCCAAGGATATTACTTTTAAAGTACGAACAATTTTTTAGAGTCTGACGTTTCACACCAGTTGTTTGGACTTTATTCCCTTAATTTCCTTTTGAATATTCTGTAACTATAAGAGTTAAGGTGAGCAGAATCATTTAATTAGTACGGCTCCGTCTAATTTCCTAACATTTAATTCCACAACCGTACAAAATTCTATTTTTGAAAATTTTGTTCCCTTTTTAACATTTTCGATATAAATATCGCATATCACACACACACACATATATATATATATATATATATATATATATATAAATCTCTTATTCTACACTTATTGATAAAAATAATAAAAATGATTTTTTCATCTGTTAGAAATAAGTTGTGTCATGCTAGGATAATGTATTTTTCTGCATGTCCTTATTCATGTTTACTGTAAATAATAACTGCAGCTGTTTTCTCATGTGTTTTTGGCTCGTTTCGAAACGAGATTCAAATTGTTTTATCTGATGTGACCAGCGAGTGAAGATATATTTTGCAAGAAGTGTTAGACCATGAAGCTGTACTCCTAATTAGTTCCGGACGGTAACAGCCGCTACACAAGCGCTAGTACCAGTGAACTAAACCTCAACACATGGGGAAATGAAGTAGGAAATAACAGTACCAATGTATCAGAGTTCAGCACAGTACTTTCCACATTAATACCTTCATTTGAATATCTACTTGTAATACCCTTCGTCTGCTGTTTAAACTGGCAATCGTGTACTGAACTAAATATGTTCAAAAAAATTCCTGATCATACGTTACCTGAGACCCAAATTCAGATCCTTTGTTATTTAAAACACCATATATATAACCAAAATAATAAGTATATGCTATTTTAACCTTGAATTTAAAATATATATTTTATTAACAGGAGGTAGCAGTATAACTCATGTTATTAAATATNATGCTATTTTAACCTTGAATTTAAAATATATATTTTATTAACAGGAGGTAGCAGTATAACTCATGTTATTAAATATATTTAAAAGTTTTCTGTGCATTTGTAAAATAACAAAGTATAGAAAAATAATACAATTTATAAGGTTTATTTTCGAAAAAATTTATTTGTGTTGTTTTGTGTTGTATATTTTTGTAGCTGAATGATATACAAGTGAAATTTGAGGCAAAATCCAGAGAGAGTGAACAGAATTTGGAAAAGGTACGTTTATTATTAGTTTAATAAATATAACTTAAAATATGATATTTACGTTTATTTCAAGTAAACATTATCAATAATATATGCAGCGCAATATTGTAGTCATGGAGCATTATACATCACGGAATACTNTATTTCAAGTAAACATTATCAATAATATATGCAGCGCAATATTGTAGTCATGGAGCATTATACATCACGGAATACTTATTTATGATTTCCTTCGTTTTTACAATGAATAAGTACAACACATATTATTCAATCTGCACCATTAAAACTCTTCCAGACGAAACGAAACAATCATGTTTGATAAGTCAGAAGTTCTAAACAGAAAAGTCACACAAGATATTTCCACGGTTGCAGTAATGCATAAAAGAGTTTTGTGATTAAATTTCAAAGCAACATCTGAAATACGCAAATAGCTATCACCTTTAGCCAACAAAGGTTGTCTATACTTTAGCGTTTCCTTGAACTGACGTCACCGAATTAGCAGACAGGCAAATTACGTTTTTCTTGCTCGAGTAGAGTAAGTTCACGGTGCATTAAAAATTGCTGGGTAAAAAAAAAAGGTTGTTTTTTATAATTGTATGCAATACTGATACTTAAAAATACTATTTCGTCAAGTAAAAATTATTCAGACTACGTATTTTTTTTAAACGATATATCAAAACAATAATTTTAGTGCTTTTGAGACACGTAAAAAATAAAAATTAAATAACTTGGCATATGAAGATAATTCTGGTTCAAGTAACATACTGTGTGAAACTATAAAAAATAAGTCGAATCACGCTTAGGAATATTTTTTGCAATTTTCAAATATTGTTTAAAATAAGGAAAGTTTAGAATATTTTTTATATGTGGCAGTCTATTACTTTTTGTAAAATACATTTTGCTGAGGATATCTTACAATTAATTAAAAATTACTTCTATATCAATAACTCTTGATACTTTCTGTGNCGTTATGTACCTGTGTTTATGTTTATTTTATCTGTAAGTCTCAAAAACACAAACTTCATAGTTGTGACATGGATTGGTGCAAAAACTACGGAATCTAACATTTGTCATGCCAGAAATTAGTACCTGTAAGATATGCCCACGAATATAAAATAATTATTATTTCGGTCAGTACCAGCCTAAAGCCTAAAAATTAGAAAACACTCGATAAGCAACAAATGTGTGAATAGTGTTTTATATAAACGTGGTTGATAGTTTCTTTTACCCTTGCTTTTGGAAATGTATGTTGGCCACCTACGTTTCCAACAAAGTTCGCTAACAATTGGTTATACGCAATTTTTAAAGACATCCTGTGATTTGGCCTGTCTGAATTAACAAAAACATCGTCTTGTCAGAACATACTCTAGTGAATCTATTGTGAGATAATTCATGTTGAACATTCAAAACAAAAGATATGTTGAATACCAGGTAGGGAAACATCCATACAATTTCCTCACAAACACACTGCCGGAGCTTGTCCCCATGTTTTAGAAACACGTTGTATGTGCTGGTTTCAAAATGTGTAGTGTGTCGGTTGGTCGCTTGCTTCAGGTCTGTGGAGGAATGGAAGGTCGTCAGTATAAGTAGAGTATATTATTATTCATTATTGCGAAGTGTAATACAGGAATTATCCCTACCCACTTTGGGAAGAAGAATAAATATTAAAATGATTATTCGCTTAGGGCAACACTATTCCATATTTTTGTTTCCGAACATTTTTTTTTTTTTTGCTTTGCTCATTTCTATTGCTCCAAGTTGTGACGCTGTTATTCTTCATTTCAACATTTTATTTTTTTTCAGTCAACTATATTTATATACAATACAACACATCCACGTTTGTAAACATTCCAACATTTTTCGAAAACTTTCTTATATTCTTTATAAGTCGAAGAAAATTATGTATTATTTGTGGTTTTGGAACTTGAGCTCATTTCAATTCACAATACTTCTCCATAGAGAATAGCAAACAAATGTAATACTGCAGCGTATGAACACGTCTCAGAGTCAGTAATTCCCGGACATGCATCACTGAGAAGTTCCAAATCCCAGTCCGGTAAATAAAATGCGAAACTCTTATCTCTCTTTTGTGTCACTATTCATCTTCTACAACTTGTGGTCAGCAATTATTGAGTTTTCATTTACTTCATGTTAAATTAAGTCCTGTGTGTAAGCATCAAACAAGCATCGCTTCGATTGTAATTAGCAGGGGCATTGAAGAGGTAGCATGACAACTAAAATAGCCTTTCATGTACCTTGATAAGTATCGTCTCGGGAATTCATCGTTGAAGTATAACGACTGTCGATACCAAGCTCGATGGAAAAACATCACTTTGAATATTTTCGAAAAAATCTAACATGGAAACCTCGTTGTTGTATATAACAGAGATGACGATTTATTCGGGAATATATGATTGTTAATAAGCATAAAATAGGTTTTGAACTATGGCGATTACATTCAGGCACGCCGGTTACTCTTCGTCAGTGATCTGATTTGATAAATATTGGTATTAAGCGTCTTTCTTAAAGCACATAAACATCGTGGTGGGCGGCCCACCCTCCCACACCGGTGCATTTTTTTAGGCGAAAGCGTGTGTTTTGAGTTGAGAGAGAGCTTAGCAGCTGAAATGGTTGAGGAAGTTTAGGTCGGTGAAGAAGGTGAAGTGTCCCAAAATTTTTTTTCCAGAAATCGCCAAGTACAACTGACCCCTATGACAACCGTTACTGTAGTTAGTGCAAAGAGTGTACGGGTAAAATAAAGATGCGACCCCCGCCGGGAATCGAACCTAAATTGCCTTGATGGTAAGAGTTCGCTCTGGTAGCTGTGCAACTGCTGTCGAGAGAATGGTGTGAAGTGTTAAGCTTATCTGGTCCTGTGTCGGTGCCAAACAATAATTATAAAAAGGGTGCCTGATATCCAAGGCATGGGTTCGTTTCCACCCTAGATTGAAAGGTTCAAAACGGAGATTATACTTTTTTACAATTATGTAAATTCATGATGTGACCCTGATCTCTGCTACACCCTACAGTAAGATTTTCATATTTGACTTTTAGTAAAAATCAAAGTTATGTTTTTTCATCGCGCTTGTTATCGATGGCAGATGTATTTAAACGGTTATTTTCCGAGTCGATTCAGTTAAGGTCAATGGGAGAACATTTTCTCATGTCATGCTCCCACGTCAATACGCCTGCTAATCACAATAGAAGCGACGCTGCGTGCTGTGTTGTGAATATTGCGTAAGTGAAACAAGTTATCGGAGAGATTTTTCCTGAATTTCTTCAGAGTATTTGTTATTTCATTCCAGCTGGGAGAGTTGCTTAAAAGGGAAAGGGCCTCCATACAATAATGAAGACAATGTGGACGGTGAAACTGAAGCGATTTGTTTTATTCCTTCGCACATCTCATCACGGGATTTACTAACAAATTATCATGAAGACAATAACACCGACTACATATTTCTTGAATACACCAATCAACTTGTTGATAGACCCAGACATTTGATTCCATTGCACAGAAAAAAAAATTTAATCATCGGTGAACTTAAGGAAAGGGGCAACATCGAATGATGTTATTGTGTAGTATCCATTATCTACAAACATCAGACAAATGCGAAGTTTGAATGCATGGAAAAGTAGGATTATAAATGTGTGTGCTCCTGTTTGTGCAATTATAATATACTGAACCTTATCCTACTGCAATACTGTATCATTATATTTTTGTGGTGTATAAAATCGAATGCATGGGTGTTTTTCTAAATAAAATTTAACAAAAAAGTGGGTTATTGGAAATGAAGTTCAAAGTGAATTATTATGTCTTTCTTGTCGGGCAGTTTAAATGGGCTGAGTTTTGTTTTTTAAACAAACGGACTGAAGAAGAAATGTTTATGAGGAAAGAAATTGCGAAAATCTGGGAGCGACCCTGCCAGGAATCGAACATGTCTCGTTGTGTAAGCGGGAAGAGGGCAAGTGAAAAATGGGCTGGTGTTTAGGCGGACCTCCTGTTAGATAATGTGTGTACAAAAGAAAGGATGCTGTACTCTAACTCATGATTGGAAACGATAGCTCTAGCCACTGCAGTCTATCTTTTACGTGACACAGTGGAAGAGGTAATCGTTGCGAAATGGACTTGGGGTGCCGTTTTCAATGGAGAGCCTGAACTGATGTGTCCAAATTTGCATAATTTCGTAGATTGAAGCAGGCCTTGTGAAGAGAAATAAGTTGCTGAAAGACGACTAGGAAGGAAAATTATAGTCAGAATACTAATAAAAGCATCCGAAATTCGTGCATAAGTGCTTACACACAATTTATTATTACCATACCAGTGTAATAGTTTAGTAATTAAGCGGGAACAGCAATTTGTTAACCTATACATTCATTGTACAGTACCTAAATTTGTTCAGGAAAGAGTCAAATGCGTAGGTAANTCCTACATTTGTTCAGGAAAGAGTCAAATGCGTAGGTAACTTCCCAACTTTGTATAAGAACGATGATAATTTTTTTTTGCAACTTGATAAGTGGTATTATTTCCATATAGATTATAGGTTGAAAACTTACATTACAGTCTAGGAAGTTAACCAGAAAATAATGAAAGTAAAAGNAAATAAATCTTTTAAAGAGAAGTTAAACCAAAAGTTCTATAAATGCAAAATAATCGTTAAACAAGAGATGCAGAGTTAATATTTATATGTAATTAATAAGATCTTATGAATGACAGAAAAGTTATAAAAGCCAAGCAGTGCCTAGTCATATATAGCTGCAGATGTGTATGCAGGAGTCATAGCTGTGGCCGGGGGAACTTTGTAGTGAATATTACAATCTGCAGTTTTTATGTTTTTTTGTCTCATCAACATGTCAGAATTATATCAATTTAAGTCTAATATATTTTTTGTAACTCAAATTTAGAAGAATAACTTTGAATTTAAAATTGCTGTTCAGTATCAAAACACTTATTTAAATTCAATTTCTGTAACGAAGTTAATTCTTGAAAAGGGACGTAAAGTTTGGCATATCTCATTCTCCCCCTCCTGGCACCTTTTTTCCCAAATCCTGTACGTACAGCTGTTGCAGAAATATACAGAAAGCATTTAACTGAGTCTAACAAACTTCGGCAGCGGATTAGTCACAAAAATGTAAGGAGAAACATATACGCAACTAATGGTTTACAGTGAATCTTAAGGGTGGTACACACATTTGAAGTTGAACCTCGAACACCAGTTTTTTACAAATACTAAATATAAATTAAAGATGGGAAATTGAGTGTCTAGCTAATTTATAACGGAACAAAGATCTGNCCTGGAACACCAGTTTTTTACAAATATTAAATATAAATTAAAGATGGGAAATTGAGTGTCTAGCTAATTTATAACGGAACAAAGATCTGTACACATCACAACCCATTTCTGTTGCTGAAATAAAATATTATCGTGGAAATAATTACGGTTTNAAAGATCTGTACACATCACAACCCATTTCTGTTGCTGAAATAAAATATTATCGCGGAAATAATTACGGTTTCTATCTTCATTTCGAAAATCTCTCCATAAAGCTGTAGCATAATAAGGATTTAAAAATTGGAGTAACAACACATATGTCACAATTACCATTACACATTATCCACAAACTCAGTGTACCACCAGTATAAGTAACACACTCGTGTTTNAAAAAATTGGAGTAACAACACATATGTCACAATTACCATTACACATTATCCACAAACTCAGTGTTCCACCAGTATAAGTAATGCACTCGTGTTTCAGGTCCAACGTCAAAGATAAGTACCGTCCTCAGGATTCACTGTAGACCACGTGTCGTGTATGTGTTTTCACTTAATTTTTTCGTAACAGACTTGCAGACGAAGGAAGTTGGTTTAATTTACATGCATCCCGTATATGGGAAACTTTGTTTAAATATTAGTTTATTGCTATTACAAATTTTTGTGATCCTATATTATAAAGTTAAAATTAAAAAATATAATTCTTCACTGTTTTTGTATTCTTGAAATAAGTAATTATCTCTTTGCACGCTCGCTCAGTTTTCGCATGCTCCTGGATTTAGTTATATTCGCTGTGTTTTGCAAGCACATTAGTTTCGCAGTTTACGTACATCTGTTACTTTCATCTCAGTAAATTTCCTTGGACAAAATGATATGTCAAAATATCTAAATAAAAAAAGCATCTAAATGGTAAACACACTTTTGTATTAGTATATACACAATACAGGAAGACATTACATAAAGTAGTCGTGCTATTACAAAGGAACGAGTAGGCCTCGACAGCCACTAGCAGGCACTCTATTGGGCTTATACAGGATTCTAAATAGCATAAGTCTTCCCTCTTCATCACCCAAAATAATTTCTGACATTTTAAATATTTTTACTGGCGATTTGTTGATATTCATTAGCTCTGTTTTTCTCCATACTCGAAAACTAACTTTCAACATCGTGTTACTTACGTTTCCATTAGGTGAATTGAAGATGACATTTAATGAAATCGTATATTCCACATACAATGAAACGGATTTTACTTGCATCCTAAACAATTTAAATTAAAGCTTAGTCCCTAAAGCTCGTAACTAGTATATGAGTACAGCCAGATTAAAGGAAAATTATTCCAAAATTACATGTGGCTTAAAAATAAAATGTTTACGTTTCGAAACNTAGTATATGAGTACAGCCAGATTGAAGGAAAATTATTCCAAAATTACATGTGGCTTAAAAATAAAATGTTTACGTTTAGAAACATGCACATTTAAACATTCACTATATTGTATATATATTTTATATATTATAAAATTTCTGTACATGTTTTTGTCTTTACAACAGTTTTTAANACTATATTGTATATATATTTTATATATTATAAAATTTCTGTACATGTTTTTGTTTTTACAACAGTTTTTAAAAATTTCGTTTGAAATATTTACCTTCTCTCTTACACCCGTCTAACACATACAAATACTTAAAAATTTCCTCTTGAGATAAGCCAAAGTATCTGCAGCTATGTTTGTCATGTAAGGGTAAGTGAAGTGTCGTGTTGCAAATGTGTGTTAATCAAGTTCTAAAATTAAAAAACAGGCGTTGACACATCGAGTCCCGGTAACATAGTTGTGCGAGATATGGGCGATATATTTGCGGACTGTCTATAACAAGTCCACGAACAATGTGACAAAAAGTACACTGCCTTTTAATGTCTTTTTCAAAGTAAACTGTGTACATTGAACTTGAGAATCTTGAACATTTTACATCAACGTTCTAGTAATGGGCGCTTATAAATAGTCGATAATGTGTTCATTTGAATCTAATCTGCGTAACAAGATAACAAAGTATTTCTCTTCTATAGGTTGGAGTAATACACCAAAATATGAGTAACCAGTCCATTTACACCTTATTTGGCTCTGTCTACCAGAATGCTCAGTTTCACAAAATACTGAAGCAAGAAGCTGACTTCATATATAAGCATCATTTGAATAACAATTTTTATTAATATACTACACAAAGTAGATTTATCAATGGCGATTTGCTGAATACAGTAAATTTAAACATAATAATACATCAGCAACACGTGAATAAAGATTTTCGTATCGCGAAAATCAATATGTTGGTAAAAAATTTTAAGTTTTAAAAGTACTTGAAAGCATTGCATAAAATGGTTTAATATGTATTAATTTTAATACATGTAATTAGACAGAAAAATATCCCTAAATTAATTAATGTAGATTTTTGTGTAATATAATGAAATAACTCTTACCACCACAAACAGTACAGTGTTTTCTGTCCCTGTGAAGGGAGGGGCTTCTTGTATTCACGAATCACTACTTGGCAGTAAGAGACGCAAGGTGGTTGTGTAAACTATTTGTCTCATCACACCGGATCACATCGTTTTACGTGGAAATTGCTGCGGAATGAAAATTACTGTTGGTCCATTGGCATTATGCGGTGCTATTTTACTGTAAGCCTCTTTGTTGTGCAAAGTAGGATTCAGTTTCCTTCTCATCTAGGTAACCATACGAAACAGCAGGTGTGTTTTCAGCTGCGCCATGCTTCTAACGGTGTGTCCACAGAGAACACATGTAGCCACTATGCAACTCTCTTCCACGCGCCACTTGAAGTTGCGTGCAGAATTCTACACATGTCGAGACGTTTGTCATGAATTGTTACAAACATTATACATCAATGAACATGTATCAGAAGACTTTAAAACTAATCTTTCCTTGAAACCACTACAACTGTTTCCTTTTGTTGTATATTTTATCAATCTATGACATATTGCGATATTAAATTTTAAAATCTTATATATATTTCATGACTGGGCAAGACAATACTTTAAATAATAAATAACGATAATTTGTCCAAATAAATGTTTTGTGGTTATTCATAACCTGATACTTGCAAATGTAAATAAGTTTTATATATATATTTAAGTAACTACAAATACTCAATGTCTTAAATTAACATTTGTAAAGTATGGAGGAAGGTTACCTTGTTCTCTGACATTACTGGAGTGGTTAGTTTGTAGTGAAAAGAACGCGTCTGCATAATAACATTGGTCTGTTTCACAAAAAAACAACATACGACAGGTAGAACAATAATAATCTACATTACACTCATGAGCAACTCATGGGAAAAGGATTTCAAAATTCCACTTATTATTCCTACTTTTGTTTCCAGATTTCTTCTGTCATTTGTGTAAGCAGATATTTTGAGGCAAAAAATTATTAAATACGGAATTTTTATAATTATTTCCCTTTATTTCTAGCCCCAGATGTGCTGTTCTTTGTAAAGTGTTATAAATATGACTTTTGGAGCAGTAAAGCATCTTGAAATGTGTTCACCTCTTGGGAAAACCTAGAAACGTTGCCCTTCACACTTTTTCAATTCCTGTATTACTCACAATATATGAATTACTTTTGGAGTGCATCTGAAAATTAATATATAGACATAAATATATTTTGTTTTATAAAAGTGAAAGCACATATTTTGGATTGCAATTTATATTTTTTGTGTTCAAATTTCTATTATCTTCATTGTGCTGTTAAACATTTGCATAATCACAATTTACAAGATAAACATGATAGAGAAACCAAATAAATTAAACGGAGCTTCAAGAATATATGTTTAATATGACTTTGCGTGTTCTTCAAACTAAAACGAGGTTTCCGTTCACTTAAGGCGTATTTTCCATTACATTACGTATACTGCGTAATATAATAATCGTTTATGTGACAGTCAAGAATATTCTCTTTTACTTTTACATTTTGCACTTGATATACTCAAATAGAAAATAAACCATTGCAATAAATGCATTTGATAAAGAAACTTCGATACTGGGCTTGAAAATTGTTATGTTTATAATAGCATAAATCATTTTTCGGTTAAAATATAAATTGAGTTCTTATGAGTTTAACAGTTCGTAGTTGTAATTCGTAAGCACAATTGTTTAAACGCCATGTGTTAATAGTAAATTAAGACTTGGCGCTGTTCCATTGCCCCATATTTACTGTTTGGTTCGTACTCGAGTAGTTTAAAGGCAGGAGAAGGTTTATTTCATGTTACATTCAGACCAAATAAAGTTCATTAATTAATAATTTAGTAAGGTATTTTAAACTGGAAATACAAGATTTTATGGTGGGCAGTATTTGCTGCATTTACTCCTGAGGATAAACAGACTGGCTAAACTATTTGATCAAGACAACTCTGCCGCTGTGAATAATCAAATGGCATTAAAATTCCTCGGCGAACTCTATACCAAAGGCGATATTAATATGTGCAAAAATAGTTTTGGTAACTTCAAATAGCTTTCAACCGTTTCGAACTAAACACATGAAAGTTTTAATATGCATACAATTCATTTTAATCAATATCATTATGCAAGTTATAACATAAGAGTTAAATTGTAGTTCCTGTTTTACGTTTCCAGGTTGGCGACCTACAAAGACTTCTGGACGATAAGTCTTCGGAAAACGAGCGTAACGTGGATAAGGTATGTTAAACATCTGGTCAACAACGCCCGGGAGGCGGAAACACTTCTTTAAGATAAAGTAAAGTATCATGTCTACCCAAAAATTAAGAGAACGCCTGTTATGAATGTCGTTATTGTAACATTCTTTAAGGCGGAAAAGTCTCCGACATCTCGGATAAATGGGATTTTATCAGTTATCTGCACTACAAGGTTTTTATTAGACTTGTAGACCAATAGGAGAATGCGTTAAGT
Organism: Clitarchus hookeri; assembly: GCA_002778355.1. NCBI lineage: Eukaryota > Metazoa > Arthropoda > Insecta > Phasmatodea > Phasmatidae > Clitarchus > Clitarchus hookeri. Next base: position 138,496 of record NQII01005664.1, on the reverse strand, counting down.
TTCGAACTTTTTCTAAAGTCTCGCTGTTACTTGATTTCTGCAACATAAGAGATTGCAGGCAAAGAAAAATAGCGACATCCTGGCAGTCATAAGTAAATTATTTCAATATCGGTTATAACGATGTAACAATACGCTAAACCATAAAGAATATATATCTTCTGCCGTGCCAAATACATCGTTATGTCAATTTAAAGTAAACCTAGGGAAAAAATTTATTTATCCAAGCTAAATAAGACCTACCCCACTTAATTTTTACTCATAAGGTTTATATATATCCATCCTTTATTTCATTCAATGGGAGCAGTAATCTAGAGAGCGGTTACATATAATATAAATGTTGTGATAGAATCTGCAAAACACGGTAAAAAAATTTGTAATATTTACAGATAAATTACACGTAATTTTTACGAATGCTTGTAAGAAGACAAAGATATCTCTTGTAAAACAACCCGTTTGAAAACAACAAGGGCTGTGTTTGTATTAGTCGTCAAGACATGTTTGTGCAATACTGACCCGTATCCACGAGCTTCAGCATAAAGACGGACACTCAACTACGTAAAACCATATACAGGTGTTTGTGTGTAAACTATCGGAGATGTAAAGTGTAGTTACGTGCATAAAGAAAAATTATTTTAAATTTAAAAAAGTAAAACACCCAAAAAATTTCAATAAATCATAAGAAATCGACGCTTTCAATTAATCCTTACCGCATTACTAGTTGACTGTTAATTTTTCCTATCTACACGGAACTATTTAAATGAAATNACTTTCAATTAATCCTTACCGCATTACTAGTTGACTGTTAATTTTTCCTATCTACACGGAACTATTTAAATGAAATACAGTAAATGATTATATTTCCTTAAGGAAATAAAGTTAATGCAGATCATAAAACGAAGTCGCAGAATAATTAATTAAGTACAACTTATTAATTAATGAGGAATATTACTGACTCAACTAGCAATAATTACAGCGTGATGTAGTTAGTGGGGCTAGGGATCGAGGTAGGTGTGAAGGACAATCTGTTATGTGAGGACAAGGATATAAGATGCTCCGGGCTCGCTCTCTGACCCTAGTGTAGACACTTACCACCAATCGCCGCTCGGAGACGCCGTTCAGGGAGGACCGACGCCGACTGACACCCCGGCCCTTAGCCGTCATGTCCATTACACTTCTCCTTCTCGACCACATTCTCCGATATCCTTGATTCCTATTTGCTCTCCCTTGTATCCTGGGCGGGGTTACTGCAGATAGATGTTGATGTAATTGCCGCAAACCCACTGTTTCATCCAGACCCAGATATTCTACGTACGTCCGCAGATTCCTGCATTCTCGGTTGTTGCATTACAGTCGCCGTAGTTTGTGAAAATTGTTTTAATAATAGTAGTTTGCCGCATTCCTGCCTTACCCGGCCTCGCTTCTTGTGTTGTAATCCTAACAAAATGTATTGATCTTAATAAAATAACTTCCTTATTTGAAATAAATAAATATGCATAATTGCAATAGAAACGGTAATGTTGCGGTTTATATGTTGTTTATACATACAGGTATAATTAATATATAAATAAACTCTACATACGTGAGTTAAGTGGGTCTTGTGGTTAATGTTGTGCAGTAGTTAGACTATGGGTGTGTGTACTAGTCACCGTGCAGGCTATGTTTAATTAATTTTTCATAAATTATATTTAGAAATGTTTATTTATCATTCGCCGTTATTTATTTATCACATTTATTTTCTACAAGAAAACCAACAAAATTATGTACAGTTCTCAATAATGTAAGATATAGGTAATATAAGGATATCATTTGTAAAATTACAAGTATATGTTTCACTGATTTTACAACAAAACTGTTTGTAATTTTACAAAGGAATTTCCTGGGAACTGGGTTTACATTTCTTTCTCTTATTAAACTACAACTTTTTTTATGGTAACGTTTGATAACAGTTATTTTGATTTTATTATCCTAATTTCCGTTTGAGTATTCAGTATCAGTGAAAGTTAAGGTGTGCAGTATCATATAATTTCTACGGATCCGTCTACGTGCTTAACACTTTATTATACAGGATTACAAAAGTTTATTTGTGTATACAATTGGTTTTGTTTAAACATTTTTCATTTGTATATATAACGCAAATTATATATTTATATGTAAATATGGAAATCTCTTTTTCCACTAATATCGATAAAAATTTTCAAAATTATTTTTACATCTATTAGAAACATGTTGTGTCATGCTAGGATAATGTATTTTTCATCATGTCCTTACTCATGTAAAACTGAAGAACTCCCTTTGTTTTCTCGTCTGATTTTTGGCTCATTTCGATACGAGATTCCATTTGTTTTATCTGAGGTGACCAGCGAGTGAAAATATATTCTGCAAGAAGAGTAAGACCATAAAGCTGTACTCCTCATGAGTTCCGGACGGTAACAAGCGCTAAACAAGTGCTAGTAACAGAGAACTAGACTGCAACACATGGGTAGATGAATTGTATGATATCATTACAAATGTATCGGTGTTCGGCACTGTACATTACACTTTAAAATATTATTTTGTATGTCTACTTGTAATACCCTTCGTCTGCTGTTTGAACTGGCAATCTTGTACTGAACTAAATTTGTGTAGCAAAATTCCAGATCATACATTACCTGAGACCCAAATTCAAATCCTTTTTTTTTTTAAAACACCAAATACTTTACCAAAGGAATAAGTCTTTGATATATAAACCTTCAATTTAATATATATTACATTTAGAGAAATCAGCAANAAACACCAAATACTTTACCAAAGGAATAAGTCTTTGCTATATAAACCTTCAATTTAATATATATTACATTTAGAGAAATCAGCAATAAAATTCATGTCACTAAATGTATTTGCAAGTTCTATGTTCATCTGCAAAATAACAAAGTATCAAAATATATTGCAATTTAAAAGGTTAATTTTCGAAATAATTTACTTGTGTTGTTTTCTGTTGTATATTTTTGTAGTTGGATGACCTGCAAATGAAATTTGAGGGAAAATCCAGAGAGAGTGAAAATAATTTGGAAAAGGTACTTTTATTATTATTATCATAAATATAATTATAATTATGTTATTTAATTTATTTAAACTTAACATAATCTTTAATATATGTAGCGCAATCTTGTAGTCATGGAGTATCACATAACATGAAATATTTATTTTTGATTTCATTAGTTTTTACAATGATTAAGTATATGTTATATTATTCTATCTGCACTATTAAACTCTGCTAGACAAAACAAAACAGTCATGTTTTATAAGTCAGAAGTTCTAAACAGAAAAGTCACACAAGATAGTTCCACGGTTGCAGTAATGCATAAGAGAGAATTGTAATTAAATTTTGAAGCAAAAGCGGAAATTCGTAGACACAGTAGTTTTAACGCCACGTGGTCATAAATGCGCAATTAGCTATCATCTTTAGCGAACAAAGGTTATATTTATTAAAAATATTATAGCGTTTCGTTGGACTGACGTCGCCGAAATAGCTGACAAAGACGAATGACGGTTCTCTTACTCGAAGAGAGTAAGTTCACAGTGCATTACAAATTGCTGCTCATCAAAACCTTTGTGATTATATTCGTACGCAATGTTGTTAATTACAAGTTCTATATAGTCAAGAAAAAATAATTTAGACAACATATATTTTTTCATAAAGATATATTTCAAATCCACAACTTTAATTCTTTTAGGACTCATAAAAAACAAAAAAGAAATTCTTTACTGTAGTGAAATCATTCTCATTTAAATAACTTAGAATGCAAAAATTTAAAATATCTGACTAATCACTCTCAGGAATATTTTCGCAATTTGAAATATTGTTCAAAATAAGGAAAGTTTAGACATTTTTTTATCTGTGGCTGTTTATGCTCTTTTGTAAAATTAATTTTGATGAAAGTGAATTAAAATGAATATAAAAATGCTTCTATATCGATTACTATTTTTACGTTTTGTGTCTATGTTTACATTTGTATTTATTAAGTATGATGATAAACTGTGTACATAATTAATGTCGGTTACAGTGCTTCCAGTTACTAAATATTCTGAAAGTATTTGTATGGGTCTATATCAGCGACTTGTAAAACACAGCAATATTCAAAATGTAATTTGATACTTGTTTGTTTGGTATGTAATTACAGAGACGCCCAACATTTCCCGAATTGTACGCTAAAAGCATAATAGCGCCCTTTTTCAATCGTATACTATTAGTTTTGCGTTTAACTGTTATTATTACATGACATCTAATTGTTCTTTAAAGGTGGAGGCACTTTCTCAAGAAATCGAAGATCTGAGAAATCAGCTTCACAATAAAAACCACACGGTAAGGAAACAAGCCAATATTTGTAAACGTATTTTAAATACATCTAAGTAGGACTTTTTTTTTTTGCAAACTTTCCTATCATTACAATGTTCATCCATCTGTTGTGCATAAATACTACATTTGTTTAAAATTTTAATAAAAATTACATCTTCATATGTTTTATTGGAGTGTCTTATGACCATTATTTACAACCTCTTTAATCAGGAATAAAAATTTCAAAGTGACTGCTAGAGGCTAATATATCTAGTGTCATTATTAGCATCATTATAATCTCGTTATTTCGGAAGAACTGTAGTTAAATGTAGGATGCTTACCTGTAATAACTTACGGAAATATGTAAATTAAAATACTACCTAATTCTAAAGAAGCCTTCTTTGACGTAACTTATCTATGCTTTTGGATTGTGGTGTTCTTTCATGATTTGGTTTAAAATATTTTATATCTCCTTTCTTTGATTGTTGCGCATCTATTGAGAGAGGTCATTCACAGAATAAAGGTGTTTTTGTTTTGGTTGATAATGTGTGTCTTCAGATAATATCAATAATTTATAATGACTTCTGTTTAAATTATTTGTACGTGAGTTCATCAGATACTAGGCAACAGTAAGTGGCGGTAACAAATTCTCTTTGTACGAAAACGTGCTTTGATATGCTAGAAGATACTTTTCTTAAAACATTTTAAAGAAAAATATACAGGATGCAAAAATGTACATGTAATATTAATACTTTTTCGCCCGCCTGTTCAGAAATTAAACAAGTTTATTTTATTGCGCGTCACGAGGTTTTCCCTGCCCAAGAAGATTATGAAGTGAAATAAGTTGCTGTGCTTTTCCTGACAGACAACTCGGAAAGGAAAATTATAGTCTGAATACTAAGACAAGCAGCCGAAATTTGTGCACAAGTGCTTAAGAACACACAATTAATTATTCAGAAATTATCCATACCAGTGTAGTCGTTTAGTTATACAGCGGGAACAGTAATTGCTTCACGTTTACATTCATTGTGTAGTTCCTACATTTGTTCGTGAAAAAGTCAAATGCGTTGGTAAGTTCCCAACTTTGTATAGTAGCTAAAACTACTTTATTCGCATATTGAGTGTCGTATTATATCCGTACATAGATTAGATTGAAAACTTATATTACAATTTAGGAAGTTAACTAGAAAATTATGAAAGTAAAAGTATGTACTTCTGTGTATTACGATAGCTTTGCAGAATTCGATTTGCAATAGCCTGCGGAATAATTAAAAAATAAATCTTTTTAAGNAGATTAGATTGAAAACATATACTACAATTTAGGAAGTTAACCAGAAAATTATGAAAGTAAAAGTATGTACTTCTGTGTATTACGATAGTTTTGCAGAATTCGATTTGCAATAGCCTGCGGAATAATTAAAAAATAAATCTTTTTAACAGAAGTTAAACAAAAAATTAATAGAAATGCAAAAGAGTCGTTGAATGACAGATGCATTGTTAATATTTATATGGAATTAATAAGATCCTATGAATGACAGAAAAGTTATAAAAGTCAAGCAAGGCTTGTCATATACGGCTGCAGATATGTATGCAGGAGTCATTGCTGTGGCCGGGGGAACTTTGTAGTGAATATTAAGATCTGCAGTTTTTATGTTTTACTCATCAACATGTAAGAATTATATCAATATTCCTGTATTATATTTTTTTCAAACACAATTTAAGGTGAATGACTTTCAATATAACATTGATGTTCAGTATAAAAATACTTAACTTATATAAAATTTCTGAAACAAAGTAAATTCTTGAAAAGGGAGGTAGGGGTGTGGATATTTCATTCTCCCCCTCCTGGCCCCTTTTTTCCAAATCTAGTAGGAAACTCTTCGTGTGACGAATGCAGTCGGTTTGCTAGTGCGTCCCCGCACTCGACTTCCTTGACACCAAATTCGCCGCCATCCACAATAATAGGCCCTTATGAATACAGCAAAGGAAATGAAGATGAAAGAATCATTCACCGTGTTATTTAAACTACTTCTATGTCCCGATGTAAGGTAGGAGCTTAAGTGAACAACAGTAAATGATCTGCTCATCGCTCGTCCTCTTGGCAAGAAATCTAAACCATCTGACCATAACGTTGCCTGGGAAGTGATAGGAGAAGGAGCAGTAACTAGCTAAAATTACTGCGAGATGTCGCCACGGGCGGCGTGATGTCATTACACAAATCCAATGTGGCGACCAAGCTGCGAACAGCAGAGAAGTTCCTTAAGAGAGCGGGGAAAAAATGACGATTTACACGATAAAAGAAGTTTAGGGACTATTAAGGGTAAATCCAGAAAACAAATAACAATATTACATAACAGTTTTTGCCATTTGGAAGTATCATACTAGAGTAATGCATTCCTAATGAGCTACACAGCCAAACAATGAACACAGCGCACTACGAAGAGATCATGTGACAACCATGAAATGACGTAAACAACGAGAGCACTGACTGGTATGCCTAGTTTTGTTACGAATGTTGGATTTCCCACATTTGCGAATGCGAATGCGAATATTCATCTCCAATATTCGCGAATGCGAAAGCGAATACGAATATTGGCTTTTTCAATATGGCGCCCAAAACATGTGCCCACAAACTCACATTTCGACCCCGCGTTTAGAACCGGCCATGTTTAAACCGAAAGTAGCCGATACTGCACGAANCGTAAACAACGAGAGCACTGACTGGTATGCCTAGTGTTGTTACGAATGTTGGATTTCCCACATTTGCGAATGCGAACGCGAATATTCATCTCCAATAATCGCGAATGCGAAAGCGAATACGAATATTGGCTTTTTCAATATGGCGCCCAAAGCATGCGCCCACAAACTCACATTTCGACCCCGCGTTTAGAACCGGCCATGTTTAAACCGAAAGTAGCCGATACTGCACGAAGTAAACAAACCGTGATTGCTCGCTCATTAAATGAAGTTAGCTGCTAATAGTTTTTTCGTAAATATTTGTTTTTAGGTTACTTACTTTTATTTGTTGAATTTCTATAGAAACCTTTGTTAAATTGTTATAAGTGATTAGTGATATTTCAACATTGGTAAGTCGTATGTTAGCGAAGTTTGGACTTATTTTACAATATGTGATGCTGAAAATGTGAATTACAAAATATGTAGCAAACACTACTCGCGCAAAGGAAGATCAACTAGTGCTATGAGAAATCACCAGGAAGGTATGCATAAAAATGAGTATAATGAATTTAAAAAACGTGAAAATGAAAAGCGCAATACTTCAACAACAAATGCTTTGGCGTCCTCTTCGCGACAATGTACTAAAACCAACCTAAAACAAATGTCTTTGACTGATTGCGTCGAAAAAACTAAAAAGTGGGATAATAACAACGCCAATTCTGTGGAAATTGACAATTTAATAAGTTAAATGATTGCTTTGGAGGACTTACCCTTTAGTTTTGTGGAATGCGTTGGATTTGTCAGATTGATGAACCACCTATGTCCGTCGGATAATTTACAAACTCGACAACATTTGACTTTGTTTACATGCGAGAATTTCTACGGCATGGTAAAAGATAAAGTTTTGGAATTAATGAAATTATTTGAAAAAAAAAATGGCGTTTACAACTTATATCTGGTCTGATTCTTGTTCGGGAGTGTCATTGCTGAGTTTTACATGTCACGGCGTAACAAAAGAATTTGAAATAAAAATGGTTTTGGTAAAAGCAGAGGTATTTAACGATGGCCGACATACTGGTAAAAATATAGCTATTAAACTTAAAACCATGTATTCATTATGGGAAATACCCAAAGAAAAAGTGCAATGCATTTTTTGGGATGATGGTACTAACATGAAAAAAGTATTTCCTTGTTATTCATTAAAGACTGATTGTTCATCACACCAAATTCAACTAGATGTCAATGAGGAGCTTAAGGCACGAGATTCCGTTATTGCAGTGTTTACAAAATGTAAAAAGATGGCAACTCATTTTCACCACTAAAATATTGCTCAAGATGAACTTGCAGTCTACAAGAAAGGCTCAATAAACCAAAGCTTAAGATTATACAAGAGTATGTTACAAGATGGAATAGCAACTTTTATATGTTGGAGCGCATTTTGAAAAACAAAGAGATTCGTTGTGTCTTTACGCTTCCACAAATAACAAAATTTCACAACTAACTTCCCAAGAGTGGATAGTTGTGGAAAAACTAATTACTTTGCTCAGGCCTTTTGAAGAAATTACAAAAGAACTAAGTGCAGCCAATATTTACATATCTTCAGTAATTCCATTATTTGTCACCTTAGAAAAGGTAATTGATGATTTTGATGTGACTGACGAATGCTTCGGAAACACGATTCTTGTTCTAAAACAATAATTAGGTCATAGATTTTCTCATTTGGAAGATTACGTATTGTTTGCTACAGCTACTTTCATTAACCCGAGATACAAAGTGAAATTTTTCAAAAATTCTTCAACCAAAGATCGTTATGTTAAAACTATTTTAGAATCGATTGGAAACGTTGAATCAAGCCTATCTTCTTGTTCAAATCCTTAGCGTGCCAGAATGACTAATCATGGGACTGAAACCTCTGGATCCAGTGCCTGTCTATCAGGGAAATCTACATCTTTAAGACACACCATGAAATTGCTGTTGGATTCCAGTGAAAGTGAAGAAGGAGAAAATGAAAGTCAAAACCCTATAGAAGTTTTGATTAAAAAACCATCAATGAATATTAAATAGATAATCGTGTGGAAAATGATGTTCACCCAATTACATGGTGGAAGGTGAATAATAAGAAGTATGGTATTTATTCTTTCTCCTATAGCCTGGCAATATTTAGTAACACCACCCACCAGTGTACCTAGCAAAACAGTTTTTAGTGTGGCAGGTCTTCTATACAAACCCCAACGAAATAGGCTGNGAATAATAAGAAGTATGGCATTCTTTCTCCTATAGCCTGGCAATATTTAGTAACTCCACCCACCAGTGTACCTAGCAAAACAGTTTTTAGTGTGGCAGGTCTTCTATACAAACCCCAACGAAATAGGCTGCAAGGAGAAAAGGCATCAAAACTTTTATTTTTGAAGTTGAATATTCCTCTACTACAATTTACCTACGAAGTGTTTTATGAAACATACATAACTTACTTGAGTATTTTGGTAATTAAATTGTAAATTAATTACTATTATATTTTTTTATAGTTTATCTATTATTATTTTTAATTGAAGAAGAAATTTTAAATGGTTGTGTTAAAAATAATATAACTAGAAGCAAAGTTAAAATTTACATGTTAATTTGAAGAAGATTATGTTTGGTATTAATTTAAGAGAAGAAATGTTTTCGTTTCCTTTCTCAAAAAAGATATCGTTAACTTCATTGATAAGTAGTAGATTTAATGTACATTATGATAAGATGCAGAAATCTCTCGTAAATTTAATATTATTTAGATACCTATCAAGTTGCATTTGTGTTCTCACAAAAAATCTCATTTAAAGTGGATTAGTTTAATTACAAATGTAGTAACATTGTTAGCTCCATTTTTTTATGTTTAAGAAGTTCGAAATTTATTTTTGTTTTCATACAATTGATATTTTAGTTTGCAAGTTTAGGTATAAACCTACCTAAATTTGATTTTTTTTTAGATAAATAAGAAAAAAAGATTATTAAAAGAGTCTGTATGTAACTAATGAGTAACATAAAATCTGTTCCCCAATTAAAAAGTTTATATTAAAATATAAATACCTAAATAAAAATATTATAAATCTTAGCAGTTGCATTGCTGTTTCATAAATATTTTCATTTTTCATTGCCAAATACATTCGCTACATATTCGCATATTTTTTTGCGAATGTGAATGCAAACGCAAATATTAAAAAACATGCGAATATTAGCGAATGCGAATGCGAATATTCGTAACAACACTAGTATACACATGACCACACATCCACTGCAAGCACAGACCAGCTGTCATAGACACCGGCGTGTAGTCGACGCCGCATTAACACGAGAAAAACCAGGCGATAACAAGCAACTGTACAGAGTGAAGAATAAATGACCGCAGGGCGGTCGGATCACCGTATAGCCCACCGTGTCGATCATTCGGACTTTATTGATCGGTGCTGTTAGAAGCAGTGGTTACTTAAAGACACATACGGAGAATCGGCTAAGGAAGAATAAGGACAATTCCCAGTTAAGAGAATCGATGGATTGTACACTAGGCGCGGAGGGACACCATGGTGACCAGGTTCACGATACTGGCAAGTTTTAGCGCTCCTGTGTGTCCACGGACAATATCCTTATACCTAATGAGGCGAATCTGCTACCCCAGCGCTCAATTTGTGTGNATATGATGGTCGTCAGGTTCACGATACTGGCCAGTGCTAGTAATCCCGTGTGTCCACGGACAATATCCTTATACATAGTGAGGCGAATCTGCTACCCAAGCGCTCATTATGTGTGCCACTATTAACTCTGACACAATGTCGCTCCGTTTGCAGTGTGCCAAACCAGAGCAATGTAGAAATCCCTAGACTGGTGATGTGAGGTGTTTAGTGATGAATGCTACTTCGTTACGGGGACTGGTCATCGCGCACGGGTGTGGACAGAACCTGGTGAACATAGAAGTCCCATTGTCGTAGTCGAGCGGCTGTCTCCACATGTCAGGCGTTATGGCCTAGCTAGCNAACATGTCAGGTATTATGGCCTAGCTAGCCATTGCCTACAGTATCCGATCTACTCTATTCATATTTCATGGAACATTAATGGTCGAGTGGTAAATGGTCCACATCATTCACCGACATCTGCTCTGTTTTGTAGCCGGATTTCCTGGTGACATATTCCAGCAGGACAAAGCCACCTGCATGTTGTACAGTCACCCAGAACTGCTTTCATCATGTCTGAAAAGTACCATGGCCTGCCCGCTCCCCTGGAATGATAGCAGTCAATCTTGTGTGGGACCAGTTGAAACTCCAACTGCCTGCCGTGCCTCAGTATCCAGGATTTGGAACACACTGTCCAACAATAGTGGACCCGTCTGCACCAGGACAACAGCCGGCGTCTGCTAGGACTTATACCATAACGTGTTGCAGCATGTATCGCAGTGCGAGGAGGAGTAATGTACTATAGAAGATGACCGGACAGCGTACCACAGATCCATATCTAATTGTCCCGCTGCAATTTTTTGTGATAATGTGTATTATCAATATTAATCATAACTTCCTTAAAGTCTCAGATGCATCCGATGCATACTGTGAGCGTTAGTTTTTTGATCAGCAGTGTATTTCTATGACCAAAATGTACGCTTAAATTCCGTGGAAAATATAGTTCTAAGAGAATACAAAATTCGGGCGAACGGTTTTCCAAAAAAAATTTCCAACGTCGTAGTGTAGAATGACGTTAATTATGTTTTGTGTATTTTGCTTCAAAAAATCTGGGGATATTGATTATCTTGTTTAGCATTTATTTGTGTCTTAATCCCGCAAAAAGTTTAGTTTATTTCTGCAGTGTTGTTTGAACTGAGTGGTAAGAAGCCGCATACCAGGGCGCGAGTGATGGCACGAGAATGCAGGCTGCGTCCGAATCTCTCTCCAAGTAATAATAAGACCATACTTGGGGCTACCTTTGACGTCACTACGAACATACTAGCGCTGACACAATAACAAATATAGTACATAGAGGATATACGGTAGCCGTATTTGTTTTGTTTGTCATTGCGACTCTTCAAAGGCTATAAAGGACGCCCGTTATATGAATATTTTATGTTATAAGAAATGTATTTATTTAGTAAGATGATAAACTGTGTACATAATTAATGTCAGTTACAGTGCTTCCAGTTATTAAATATTCTGAAAGTATTTGTATGCGTCTATATCAGCGACTTGTAAAACTCAGCAATATTCAAAATGTAATTCGACAGTTGTTTTTTTTGGTATGTAATTATAGAGAGCCCAACGTTTCCAGATCTGTACGCTAAAAGAATAATAGTGCCCTTTTTGAATCGTTTATTTTTAGTTTTGCGTTTAACTGTTATTGTTACATGACATCTTATTGTTTTTTACAGGTGGAGGCACTTACCCAAGAAATCGACGATCTGAAAATCCAGCTTCACAATAAAAACCATACGGTAAGGAAACAAGCCAATATTTATAAACGTATTTCAGATATCTATCATTTAGACTTGTTTTTAAGCAAATTTTCCTATCACAAGAATGCTAATCCATTTGTTGTGCTTAAATAATTCATTGTATCAGAACATTAATAAAAATTTCATATTTATAAGTTTTATTTAATAGTCTTATGATCAGTATATATAACCCCTTTTAATCAGAAAAAAAAAATTTTACAGTGGCTGTTAGAGGCGTATATATCTAGTGTCATTATTAGTATCATAATAATCTGGTTACTTGGGGAAAACGGTAGCTAAATGTAGAATGCTTACCTGTAATAACTTACGGAGTTATGTAAATTTAAATCCTATTAAATTATTAAGAAGCATTCTTTGACGTAACTTATCTATGCTGTTGGATTGTGGTGTGCTTCTTTGTTTTGGTTTAAAATATTTTCTATTTCCCGGCTTTGATTGCTGCGTATCTATTGTGAGAGCTCATTCACAGAGTAAATGTGTTTATGTTCTGGTTGGTCGTGTGGGTCTTCAGAAAATGTCAATATTGTATAATGGCTTCGGTTTAAAATATTGGCATGTGAGTTCATCAGATACTAGGCATGAATAAAGCAGTGCTAAGAAATTCTATTTGTATAAAAGAAATGCTTAGAAATGCCTGAAGATTCGTTTTTTAAAACCTAATGAAGAAAAATGTACATGATGCAATAATGTACATTTAATGTTAATCATTTTNTCGTTTTTTAAAACCTAATGAAGAAAAATGTACATGATGCAATAATGTACATTTAATGTTAATCATTTTTCGGCCACGAAATTAATTGAGTTTATTTTAATGCACGTCACGAGGTTTTGCCTGCCCAAGGAAATTGTGAAAAGAAATAAGTTGCTGAAAGACGACTCAGAAGGAAAATTATAGTCAGAATAGTAATAAAAGCATCGGAAATTCGTGCATAAGTGCTTACACACAATTATTATTGCCATACCAGTGTAATAGTTTAGTAATTAAGCGGGAACAGCAATTTTTTCACCTATACATTCATTGTATAGTTCCTACATTTGTTCAGGAAAGAGTGAAATGCGTAGGTAACTTCCCAACTTTGTATAAGAACAATGATAATTTTTTTTTGCAACTTGATAAGTGGTATTATTTACGTACAGAGTATAGGTTTAAAACTTCTATTACAGTCTAGGAAGCTAACCAGAAAATAATGAAAGTAAAAGTATGTACTTCTGTGTATTACGATGGTTTTGCAGAATTCGAATTGCAATAGCCTCCTGAATAATTAGTAAATAAATATTTTTAAGAGAAGTTAAACCAAACGTTCTTCATATGTAAAATAGTCGTTAAATAAGAGACGCAGAGTTAAAATTTATATGGAATTAATATGATCTTATGAATGACAGAAAAGTTATAAAAGTCAAGCAGTGCTTGTCATATCCGGCTGCAGATGTGTATGCAGGTGTCATTGCTGTGGCCGGGGGAACTTTAATATATGTCTGCAGGTTTTATGTTTTACTCATCAACATGTTAGAATTATATCAATTAATGTCAATGATATTTATTCTAACTCAATTTAAGGTGAATTACTTTGAATATAACATTGCTGTTCAGTATCAAAACACAAAATAATATAACATTTCTGTAACAAAGTTAATTCTTGAAAAGGGACGTAAAGTTTGGCATATCTGATTCTCCCCCTCCTTTCACCTTTTTTCCCAAATCCTGTGCTACAGCTGCGGCAGAAATATACAGGAAGCATCTTTTTAAGTCTGTCAAACTTCGGCAGCGGGTTAGTCACAAAAATTTAAGGAGAAAACATATACGCAACTAATGGTTTAAACTGAATCTTAAGAGTGGTACACACATTTGAAGTTGAACCTGGAACACCAGATTATACAAATATTAAATATAAATTAAAGATGGGAAATTAAGTGTCTAGATAATTTATAACTGGACAAAGATCTGTACACATCACAACACATTTCTGTTGCTGAAATAAAATATTATCGCGGAAATAATTACGGTTCCTATCTTCATTTCGAAAATCTCTCCATAAAGCTGTAGCATAATAAGGATTTAAAAATTGGAGTAACAACACATATGTCACAATTACCATTATATATTATCCACAAACTCAGTGTTCCACCAGTATAAGTAATGCACTCGTGTTTCAGGTCCAACGTCAAAGATAAGTACCGTCCTCAGGATTCACTGTCGACCACGTGTCGTGTAAATCTTTTCACTTCATTTTTTCGTAACTGACATGCAGCCGAAGTTTGTTGGTCTAATTTAGATGCATCCTGTATATGGGAAACTTTGTTTAAATATTAGTTTATTGCTATTACAAATTTTTGTAATCCTATATTATAAAGTTAAAATTAAAAACTATAATTCTTCACTGTTTTGGTAAAAACACTATTGTATTGGGATATAATAAAGGAAGGCATTACATTAAGTAGTCGTGCTATTACAGAGGAACGACTAGGCCTCGACAGCTTCTATCGCGCACTCTATGTTGCTAACACAGAATTCTAAATCGCCATAATCTTCCCTTCTGAAAACCTAAATAAATTTGTTACAATTTTTTATATTTTTATACTCAATTTGTTGATATTCGTTATTTATATTGTCTCCATACTTAAAAAACTATCTTTCAACACCACGTTACTTACGTTTGCATTAAGTGAATTGAAATGACATTTAATGAAATCGTATATTCCACATACAATTAAATGAATTTTACTTGCAACCTAAACAATTTAAATTAAAGCTTAGTCCCTAAAGCTCTTAACTAGTATATGAGTTCAGCAAGATTAAAGGAAAATTATTCCAAAATTACATGTGGCTTAAAAATAAAATGTTTATGTTTCGAAACACGTACATTTAAACATTCACTATATTGTATATATTTTACATATTATAAAAATTTATGTCGAAGTTTTCGTCTTTAAAACCGTTTTTAAAAATTTCGTTTCAAATATTTACCTGCTCTCTTACACCCGTCCAACACATCCAGATACTTCAAAAAGTCCTCTTGAGACAATCCAATGTATCTGCAACTATGTGGTGTGTCCTGTGTTGTGTCCTGTAAGGATAAGTGAAGTGCTGTGTTGCAAGTGTGTGTTGTTCAAGTTCTGTAATTAAAAAACAGGCGTTGACACATCGAGTCCCAGTAATATATTTGTGCGAGATATGGGCGAAAGTCTTGCGGATTGTCTATATGAAGATCACTATCAAAGTGGCGAAAATAACACAGCTTTTTATTGTCATTTTCAAAGTAAACTCTGTACATTGAACTTGAGAATCTTGAACATTTTACATCAAGGTTCGTGTAATCGGGCTTANTCAAAGTAAACTCTGTACATTGAACTTGAGAATCTTGAACATTTTACATCAAGGTTCGTGTAATCGGGCTTATAAAGAGTAGATACTTGTGTTCAATTTAAATCCAGGCTGCGTAACAAGATAACAATGTATTTCTCTTCTATCGTTACAACTAATACAACAAGAATATGAATCACCAGTCCATTAATACCTTATTTGGCTCTGTCTACCAGAATGCTCAGTTTCACAAAATACTGAAGCAAGCAGCTGACTTAATATATAAGCATCATTCGAATAATAATATTTTTTCATTTACTACACAAGGTTGATTTATTAATGGCGATTTGCTGAATACAGTAATTTCAAACTTAATAATACATCAGTAACAAATGAATAAAGGTGTTCGTATCGCGAAAATCAACATGTTGGTAACAAATTTGAAGTTTTATAAGTACTTGAATGCATTGAATAAAATGTTTATATATGTATTTCATTTAAATACATGTAATTAGCCAGAACAAGACCCATGAATTAATGAATGTAGATATTTGTATAATATAATTATCTAACTCTTGACGCCACAAACAATACACCGTTTTCTGTCCCTGTAAAGGGAGCGGCTTCTTGTCTTTAAGAATCACTACTTGGCAGTAAGAGACGCAAGGTGGTTGTGTAACACATCTGTCTCATCACACCGGATCGCATCGCCTTACGTGGAAATTGCTGCGGAATGAAGATTATTGTTGGTCCATTGGCATGATGCGGTGCCATTTTACTGTAGGCCTCTTTGTTGGGCAAAAGCAGATTCAATTTCTTTATCATCCAATAAACATACGAAACAGCAGGTGTGTTTTCAGCTGGGCCATGCTACTAACGGTGTGTCCACAGAGAACACGTGTATCCACTATGCAACTCTCTTCCTTGCGCCACTTTAAATTGCCTGCTGAATTCTACACATGTTGTGACGTCTGTCATGAACTTTTAATCTTTCAGACATTATTAATATATTAACATATATCAAAACACATAAAAATTAACAAATTGGTGATTGTGTTGTAGTTTTTCATAACCAGTATTTACAAATCCTCAATGTGAGAAATTTACATTTGTAAAGTGTGGAGGAAGTTAAACTTGTTCTCTGAGATAACTGTAGTTGTTAATTTGCCATGAGAAGCAAGCAGCTGCATATTAACTACTGTCTATTTCACGAAAAAACATACGACCGGTCCAACAATAATAAACTACATTACACTCATGAACAACTCATGACAAAAGGATTTTAAAATTCCACTTGTTATTCCTACATTTGTTATTAGATTTCTTCTGACATTTTTGTGTAGGCATATATTTTGAGGAAAACGTTATTTAATACGTAGTTTTAAAAATTACTTCCCTATTCCTAAAAGCCTAGATGTGTTTGTCTTTATGGAGTGATGTAAATATGACTTTTGGAGAACTAAGTCCACTGGAAATTTGTTCATCTCATGGGAAAACCTAAAAAGGTTGCCCTTCACACTTTTTCAATACCCATATTACTCACGATATATGAATTACCTTTTGGAGTGCATTTGAAAATTAATGAAGACGTAAATATATTTAGTTTTGTAAAACTAATAGCACATAGTTATATTGCAATTAAAATTTTTTGTGTTTGAATTTCAATTTTAATATCTTTATTGTGCTTTTAAACATTTGCGGATTTCACGACATACAAGATAAACATGAAAGTGATACCAACGAATTTGAAAAAAGCGTCAAGAATATATGTTAACTAAACTTTGCGTGTTCCTCAAACTGTAACGCCTATACCGTTTACTTATTACGTATTTTCTATTATATTACATGTACTGCGTAATATAATAATTAAATTGTGACATTTAGGCAGTTTCTCTTTTAGTTTTTCATTTTACTTTTATTTACTCAAATAGAAAAGAAAGCAATGCAATAAGTGCATTTTATAAAGCAACTTTGATAGTGAGACTTGGAAACAATAATGTTTTTACTAGCACAACAAATTTTCCACANACATTTAGGCAGTTTCTCTTTTAGTTTTTCATTTTACTTTTTATTTACTCAAATAGAAAAGAAAGCAATGCAATAAATGCATTTTATAAAGCAACTTTGATAGTGAGACTTGGAAACAATAATGAAAAATGATCGTGTTGTTTAAAAGGTGTAATACTATAAATAAAATTTTTATGAGTTTAACATTTTGTTACTCTAATTTTTAAGCACAATAGTTTTAAACGCCATCTGTTAAAAGTAAATTAAGGCTTGGCACTGTTCCATTCCCCCANCTAATTTTTAAGCACAATAGTTTTAAACGCCATCTGTTAAAAGTAAATTAAGGCTTGGCACTGTTCCATTCCCCCATATTTACTGTACGGTTCGTACTCTAGTAGTATCAGGGCATATTTCTTGTTACGTTCAGACCAAATGTTCCAAACATTCATAATATTACGATAGGTTAATTCAACCGGAAATATATCATGTTATTGTGGGCAGTATTTGTTGAATTTACTCTTGAGGATAAACAGACTGGCATTTGATAAACAAGCTCTGTTGACACGTCGACACAAGAATTAAATGGCGTTAAAATTCCCTCGGTAATCTATGTAGCAAAGGCGATACTAATATGAGCAAAAATAGATTTGGCCACTTTAAATAGCTTTCAACAGGTTCCAACGAAGAACATGAAAGTTTTAATATGCATACAATTCCCTTTAATCAATGTCAATAAGAAAGTTATAACATAAAAGTAAAGTTGTACTTCCTGTTTAACATTTGGAGGTTGGTGACCTGCAAATACTACTGGACAATAAGACTTCGGAAAACGAGCGTAACGTGCATAAGGTATGTTAAACTTCTGGTCAACAACATCTGAGAGGTGGAAAAACTCCCCTAAGATAAAGTTAAGTATCATGTCTACCCAAAAATTAAGAGAATATTTTCCTGAAAATAGTGACTTACATAATTTAAGGCAGAAATGCCCCCGACATCTCGGATAAAGGGAATTTTCTCAGTTATCTGTATTACAAGGATTTTATTAGGC
Source organism: Clitarchus hookeri (assembly GCA_002778355.1). NCBI lineage: Eukaryota > Metazoa > Arthropoda > Insecta > Phasmatodea > Phasmatidae > Clitarchus > Clitarchus hookeri. The sequence continues at coordinate 119,682 of NQII01005664.1, read as the reverse complement.
TTACTGATCAACAGGATATTGCGCACAGTTTCGTACATTTTATAAAGTCGCTGTTACTTGGTTTCCGTAACATATGGGATTGCAGGCAAAGAAAAATCACGTCTTCCTGGCAGTTATNGTTACTTGGTTTCCGTAACATATGGGATTGCAGGCAAAGAAAAATCACGTCTTCCTGGCAGTTATAAATTAAGAAACTCTATATCAGTAATATAGAAGTAACAATTCGATAAACATTAAAGAAGAAATATACTGTACCATGTCGAGGAAACTCTTAAATTAATTTAAAGTAAACTAACAGCAAAAAAGGGAAAATCCAAATGGCGGGGAACTATCCCGCTTAATTGGTACTCTTAATATGATTACATCCTACATTTTTTTCAACCGCCGCAGTGGTGTAGAGAGGTAGTATATAAAGTACAAATTTTGTAATAAAATCTGCTATACACTGTTAATAATTTTTGTAATTTTTACTGGGGAATTGTTTGTAATTTTTACAAATGCTTATAACTATACAAGGATTTCTCTTGTAAAACTGCTCGTTTGTAAAATTACAGGCTGAGTTCGTAATAGACGTCAAGAATTGTTTGTAGAATATTGACCGTATTCACGAGCTTCAGCGTTACGGCGGACTCTCAACACAGTAAAACCATATACAGATGTGTGTGTGAAAACTATGGGTGTTTTAATGTAAAGTTGCATGAAAAATAAAAATATACTCTAAATTTAAATAATGCAAAACACCCAAAATTATATAAATAGTGATAATAAAACGAAAATTTCAATCAATCGTGACCATATTACTCATTAACTGTTAATGTTTCCTAGCTACACAGAACTCTTAAAATTAAATACAGTAAATTGTTATAATTCCCTAAGAAAATATATTTCACGCAGTTCATGAAACAAAGTCAGAGAATAATTAATTAAGTACAACTAATTAATTAAAGAGGAACAGTACTGATTCAACATGCAATAATTACAGCGTGATGTAGTTAGTGGGGCTAGGGATGGAGGTAGGTGTAAAGGACAATCTGTTTTGGGAGAACAAGAATATAAGGGGCTCGGGCTCGCTCTCTTACCCTAGTGTAAGACACTTACCACCAATCGCCGCTCGGAGACGCCGTTCAGGGAGGACCGACGCCGAATGACACTCCGACCCTTAGCCGCCGTCTCCACCACACTTCTCCTTCACACTAACCTTCTCCAATATCCTTGATTCCTATTGGCTCTCCCTTGTATCCTGTGTGGGGTTACTGCAGTAAGATGTTGATGAAATTGCCACTAACACACTATGTTTCCCAGACCCTGATATTGTGCATACTTGTGCAGATTCCTGCATTCTCGGTTGTTGCGTTACAGTCGCCGTAGTTTGTTAACTTTGATTTAATAATAGTAGTTGACCACATTCCTACCTTACCCAGTCTCGCTTCTTGAGTAGTAATCGAAACAAGATGTATTATTCTTAATAATATTACTTCCTTATTTGAAGAAGTAGGTANCTCGCTTCTTGAGTAGTAATCGAAACAAGATGTATTATTCTTAATAATATTACTTCCTTATTTGAAGAAGTAGGTATAAATATTGTTACATAACTGCAACAGAAACGTTAATGTTTTAGTTAACATTTTGTATAACTTGCAGGTATATAATATTTATATAAATAAAATCTACGGAAGCAAGTTAAGTGGGTCTTATGGTTAAGGTTGTGGCGTAGTTAGACAAGGGGTGTGGGTTCTATTCACTATGCTGGCAAAGTTTATTTTTATAAGTTATATTTTGAANGTGGCGTAGTTAGACAAGGGGTGTGGGTTCTATTCACTATGCTGGCAAAGTTTATTTTTATAAGTTATATTTTGAAAGTTTTTTTCTATTATTCGCGGTTAATAATTTACCACATTTTTTTACAAGAAAAAATTAATTATGTCTANTTTTGAAAGTTTTTTTCTATTATTCGCGGTTAATAATTTACCACATTTTTTTACAAGAAAAAATTAATTATGTCTACTTATTAAAAATGTAAGTTAAAGGAAATGCAAGGCTAGAATTTGTAATATATACAAATATATATTTTGCAGATTTTAGAAGAAAACGGTTTGTAGTTTTAAAAAGAAATTTCCTCGTAACTGGGTTTCCAAGGATTTTTCTTGTCAAAGTACAAATAATTTTTTAGAGTGTTACATTTGACACCAGTTATTTGGATTTTGTTCCATTAATTTCCGTTTGAATCACCTGTAGCTGTGTAAGTTAAGGTGTGCAGTATCATTTAATTTCTACGCCTCCGTCTAAGTTCTTAACACTTCATTCCACAAGGGAACAAAAATATATTCGTGCATATTTTTGTTGTAATTTAAAAACCTTCCATATAAATATTGCATATGATGTTTATATATAAACCTTTTTTTTCCACACATGTCGATAATAACGTTAAAATTAAATTTTTCATTTGTCAGAAATATGTAGTGTCATGTTAGGATAATGTATTTTTCTGCATGTCCTGATTCATCTCAACTGTAAATAATAACTCCCGCTGTTTTCTCATCGGCTTTTTGATTGTTTCGAAACAAGATTGAATTTGTTTTATCTGAGGTGACCAGCGAGTGAAGATATATTTTGCAAGATGTATTAGACCACGAAGCAGTACTCCTCATAAATTCCGGACGGTAACATCAGCTACACAAGTGCTAGTAACTGAGAACTAGACTGCATCACTTGGGGAAATGAAGTGGATAATATCATTACCAATGTATCGGTGTTCGACACTGTACATTCCACTTTAATACCTTCATTTGTATGTCTACTTGTAATACCCTTCTTCTGCTGTTTAAACTGGCAATTGTGTACTGAACTAAATTTGTGTAAAAAAATTCCTGGCCATATGATACCTGAGACCAAAGCTCAGATCCTTTGTTATTTAAAATACCAAATATTTTACTGCGTTGATATTTAAAACTTGAATTTAATATATGTTTTATTTAAAGGAGGCAGCAATAAAAATCACATTAATTTATCTATTTGCAAGTTTTATATTCATCTGTTAAATAACAAAGTATCAAAATATAATAAAATTAAAAAGTTTATTTTCGAAATAATTTTTTGTGTTGTTTTCTGTTGTATATTGTTGTAGCTGAATGATCTGCAAGTGAAATTTGAGGCAAAATCCAGAGAGAGTGTACAGAATTTGGAAAAGGTACGTTTATTATTAGTATCATAAATATAACTTAAATTATGATATTTAAGTCTATTTAAAGTTAACGTTATCGTTAATATTTGCAGTGCAATATTGTAGTCATAGTGCGTCATATATAATTTAATACTTANGTGCGTCATATATCATTTAATACTTATTTATGATTTTCTTCGTTTTAACAATTGATAAGTATATGACATATTATTCAATCTGCACTATTAAAATTCTGCTGGACGAAACCAAACAATCATGTTTGATAAGTCAGAACTTGTAAACAGAATAGTCAAACAAGATAGTTCTACGATTGCAGTAATGCATAAAAGAGTTATATTTGTGTAAATTTCAAAGCAACAGCTGAAATATGCAATATGCTATCACCTTTAGCCGTCAAAGGTTACCGTTATTAAACATACTATAGTTTCCCTTGGACTGACGTCACCGAAATAACAGACAAATGATTAACGGTTTTCTTTCTCGAGGAGAGTAAGTTCACCGTGTATAAAAAATGCCGGGTACCAAAAACCTTTGTTTTTATATTCGTAGGCAATACTGTTACTTTAAAGTACTATTTCGTCCACAAAAAAATATTCAGTCAACATATTTGTTTTCAAAAGGTATCCAAACCATAATTTTAGTGCTTTTAGAACTAGTAAAAAAAATTAAATAATTTGCCGTATTGAAATAAGTTTCATTTAAATAACATACTTTGTGAAACTTAAATATATCTGTCTAATAACGGTTAGGAATATTTTTGCAATTTTCAAATATTGTTCAAAGAAAGGAAAGTTTAGAATATTTTTTTATCTGTAGCCGTCTATTTCATTTTGTAAAACTAATTTTGCTGAGAGCATATTAAAATGAATTAAAAATTGCGTATATATAAATTACTCTTGTTAAGTTTTGTGTCTATGTTTACGTTTGTTTTGTGTGTAAGTCTCCAAATGACAAACTTCGTAATTGTAACATGGGATGGTGCAAAAACTATGGAATGTACCATTTGTAATACCAGGAACTAGTTCCTGTAAGCTATGCCCACGAATATAAAATAATTATTATTTCGGTGATAACCAGACTTAAGCCTAAATATTATAAAAGACTTGTGAAGCAACAAATCTGTGAATAGTGTTTTGTATAAACGTGGTTGATAATATTTTTCCCCTTCTTGTTGGAAACGGCTGTTGGCCACCTAATCTTCCATCAAAATTCGTTAATTATTAGTTCTACGTAATTTTTGAAGACTCCTGTTATTTAGCACGTCTGAATTAACAAAAACGTCGTCTTGTTGGAACATACTCAGGTGAACCATTTGTGAGATAATTCATTTTGAAAATTCAAACATGTAGGCAAACCACAAAACTAGGTATGGCTATTTATATGCGGATTTTTCAGGGTTACACAGCTCCCTCAATTATCACTTTACGAAAAAAGAGGTCCTTTCATATCAGTAATATATTTTCCTCAGAAACAGACTGCAGAAGTTTGTACCCATGTTGTAGAAACACGTTGTATATACTGGTTTCAGAATGTGTATTGTGTGTCGGTTGGTCACGTGCTTCAGGTCTGTGGGAGAGTGAACAGCCCCCAGTAGGCGTAGAGTCTGTTGTTCATTAGTGGGAAGTGTAATTCACGTATGATCCCTACCCACTTTGGGGAGTAGAAGTAATGTTAACATTGTTATTCGCTTAGGGCAACACTATTCCATAATTTGGTTTCAGACAATTTTTTTTATTTTGCGTGTTTCCATGGCTCCATGTTGTTACGCTATCAATTATTTAATTCGACTTCTTTTTTCAGTCAATTTTATGTATATACAATAAAACACATCCACGTTTCTAAACATTCCAACATTTTTCGAAAAAGGTCTAATCTTTTTATAAGTCTAAGGAAAATTATGTATTATTTATGGTTTTGGATCTTGAGCTCATATCGCTTCGCCATGCTTCTCCATAGATAATAGCAAAAAAATGCATTACTGCTGCGTATGAACACGTTTCCGCATCAGAAATTCGCGGACATACATCACTAAAAAAGTTAAAAAACCCGGGTCGGTAATCAAACTGCGAAACTCATACCTCATTTTAGTGTCACTATTCATCGTCTACAACTTGTGGTTAGTAATTGTTGAGTGTTGCAGGCACCATTAACTAAGTGTTAAATTTAGTCCTGCGTGTAACCTACCAAACTAGCATCGCTTCGATTGTGATTAGCAGGGCCATTGAAGAGGGAGCATTGCAACCAAAAATAGCCTTTCATAAACCGTGATATGTATCGACTCTGGAAATAATCGTTGAATTACTACTGCTGTCAATAGCAAGCTCTATGTAACAAGATCTGCGATCATCACCATCCCAGAGAATCTCGAAACGTGGCGGTGGAGATAAGCTACCCTTTCTATAAAGACTATATCGCACCAACACAGGACCAGACACGCTTAATTCTTCGCACCATCCTCTCGACAACAGTTGCACAGCTACCAGAGCGCACGCCTCCCATCAAGGCGAGCTAGGCGGGGGTCGCACCT